>OMNV01029542.1:13270-28585 GCA_900303265.1 Brotula barbata
CCCAGCGCCCCCATTTCCTGTGAGAGGGAGTAGCGTTGAATTTTGATAACACTCATTTCCAATTGAGCGCTTCAAAAGAGGAAAGGTTTGGAGACAATTAGAATGAGAGTATAGCCTCTGCACGCTGAATAGCCCTTTATGAGAGCCACGGGTGAGTGTGAATAGGTTAATCAGCTGTAATCTGAAAGCAGGTGTTGAGCACGCAACCTGACAATCCTCCACCCCAAATTATATGATCGTCACATTCACAAAAGTGTGTCTTTTAATTAAAGACGTTGTCCTCTCCCTCTGTCTTTTCCTTATTCAAAAGCGTGAAGCGCTTGCTGATTGCATCAGATCAGTGACACCAGGAACAAATTGCTTTTTCTGCCGTGGCAGGGATGATGAAGAGGGTGGGGACGGCGCGGGTATGTGTGTGCATGGAGTGGGGGCTGGGAGTGGTTGCTTATCACAGGGGAGCAAAAATTGTGTGCTTTAATCCGAAAATTATGGAGATGGACAGTGGTCTGCTGAAATGGTGTGAAAGAGATAAAGCGGCCATTAAAAGGCGAGCATTTTACGAGCAGAGGAAGAATGTTTTTAGGGATATTAAGGCAATAAAAGGCTCAAACTGGGTCTGTGCTCTCTGTGCGGGAAACTCGGAGTCATTTGGGAATCAGTCGGATAACTGAAGCGCTCTCATACCTCCTCCAGGGCTGAAAATGTGATTTTTCTGATTCCCTATATGAATAATACACATCAACTTTTAAGAGGGATCCATATGAGATTTTTGTAAACACCGTGCACTCATAAACGAGGCATGAATCAACAATAGCAATGAAAGAAAGAAAGAAAGAAAGAAAGAAAGAAAGAAAGAAAGAACGATACATTTATTGATGCCCATAGAGGAATTATCTCTGCATTTAACTCATCCTAACTATGAGGAGCAGAGGGCAGCAGACACACACACACAAGCGACTGCCTGGCTGTGAATGCTGCTATGAGCGTTCGTAAGGTTGTATGACAGAGGAGGAGGAGGAGGAGTTAAGACCGGTGCAGTCGTGTGGTAATCTGTTTTAAAATGAACAAATAATGCTGAGACTGGTGGACCACACATACCAACATCAGTGACACTCAAAGGCTCCCATGGCGTGACGTGTTGAATGAGTAGAAACATCTGATCTGTGTGGTTACACCGGGAGAAATCTGGTTTATCTCCACGTAAGAATGTTGTCTGATCTGAAAATATTCGATTCCGTGTGAATTTTTCACGTCTGATCTGTGCCACATGTGAGCAATAAATCAGAATCAGAGTCACATGACCCTGGCAGCCAAAGGGACCGAAGCCCCAAACAACTGACTTTAACGTCTGATCTGCTTGTTTAATCCAGATAAGAAATGCAAGCCGCAAGCTGTCATGCACATTGGAAGGCATCTTTATGGAGAATACCTAAATCCTGACTGGGAGTATTTGGGCTTTATACGAGTATGGATTATGTAAAATGTACTGTGAGCCAGTCTCCTGAGTTATAGATTTAGGTTTAATATGCCGCCGTAGTGCCAAGTATACGCCAAAACCACCAAACTGTGAGGGACTATAATATGTGCACATCATCTAAATTTAGCTGGACGTTTACTGTCTGTTTGAGTTACTGTAGTTTAAATCAAATAGGACACAACAATGGGTGATAATATTTTATAGCCTTGTCCAAACATGTTACCTGTCAGATTAGGTGAAGAGTGGATTAAAATGATGTTTCGATGGGGATGGGCAGGGTAGAGTGGCCCATCCCTGCAAAGACAGGACACAGAAAATGCTCTGGCTTATGTTTACATGCATATTTACATGAAAATGGGTGAAGCCGAGACAGCACAAAAACGAGTTTATATGAATATGATATAAGTAAAAGTGTTTTATAAATGACGACATGACAATGTTTGGTCGATTTCGAACACGTGCTCCTTAGTTTTAAGTAAGTAATGGAAGCGACTCGGTGAAACGCTTTCGGTGAAATGTTTACAGTCGGTGTGTACTGATCATGTGCGTTTCGTGTTTGGAGTGTGTTGCCAGCCCGCGTCCTCTGCCAAGATGCTGCTGCAGTCCGTGTCCAGCTTAAATCTTACCAATGAAGTGTGATAAAATAGAGAGCGGGCTTTGAAAGGGAATTTTCCACTATGTACTCTGTTCCAAAATGTTAACAGAGCACTTTACATGAAAACGTAACGCTGAAAAAACAGCACTTGAACCGTGATACCGCATCAGCAGGTCCCGCGTCCCCCTCCCAGCGGAGTAAGCAAAAGAGAAGGGAAAATTAATTGGGAAACCCCCTGAAGTGGTTTGGAAGAGGCAATCTGGAGCTGCTAGTCCGTGCCAAAACATACCAAGAAACACCAGCCATGATTTGGTTTTTAATCAATACGGGCCACGGCAGACACACACATACATCATATTTAGAGACGTTTTATGAGCTGTGTAGACGAAAAAGGTAACAAAAATAAAAAGTTCACAGTTGGACAACGTTCGTCAGACATCACGCTATTCTACTGCTGGAGCCTGTAAGACCGGAACCAGAGGAGATCCACGAACCAGTGGCGTATCCAGGTTCCTTCCTGGAATATAACGTAACGAGCCCAGGGGAGTGATGACTGCTCCGGTCTCCCTGACAAGTCCGATCTGGATCTAATTGATGAAGTCAGTCCTGGTTCCATGCCTGATCAATACCAGCACGAATTGATTGACATGCTCCACCTAAAGTGGGCTGTCTCAGCAGTGCTCATCATTTTAACCAGCCCATCCTGATTCATACCAATAATACTGTAACGCCCTAATAATGTCCTTTGCATGATTTTGTAAAGACTTTAATACAAGAATTAGGGCATATAACGTTCTGCTCTGTTCCCTATTAATAGCTTGAGTGTAAAAATGTCACCATGATATTTTCTCTGAATTTAATCAACAGGGGTGGAACAGGAATTTGAGGCCTACTCCCCACAAGGGCGACGTTACAATACAGTACAGTCTAATATCATTTATCATGCAAATCTATTGTACAGCACGAGTACAGGCGCAAAACCCTTTGGTCTGCTGAATCGCCATCATCTGTAATTACATCTTTTGAACCGCATTAATTAATGTACAGAAAGGCCACGCAGGTGATCCATCGCTGAGCAGAGGATCCGGTTTAATATCTCCTGGGCTAAATCCCATTTGCTGATAGTCCCTCATATGATACACGGGACATTTAAGAGATGAACAAAAAACGTTGACTAATGTTGACCATGATGAAATATGTGGAAAAATAAAAATTCCGATCGAGCATTAGTTTAGAATCTAATCGGTCTCTTCTTTGACCTATCGGAGCTGTTTATCAGAATCTGTCCTCATTTTTCGATATCCTGCTGGCAGACAGCAAAAAAATTGCGCCGTATATGTGCACTTCTACCCGTCTTTAAAAACCCCATCAGTCAAACTTCAGCTCATAATGTTTCCTCTTGGAGAAAAATGTACACACAATTCAGAGGTTAGAAAGCATAACCCGTGTGATGACAAATGTACCCGTGTGTGTGTGTGTGTGTGTGTGTGTGTGAGTGTGTGTGTGTGTGTGTGTGTGTGTGAGTGTGAGTGCTAAGACTGCATAGTTGGGTCTGGTCAACAGTAGAGTGCAGTCTGTTCTTTTCCAAGCTGAAAGCTGTGATGTGTGCAATGAGTTGTTGCTGTTTTTGGTCTAAAACGAAGCCCCTTTAGCCCAGTCAGCCTTGCAGCAGCCATTAGTTTGAGGCAGCTCTCCCAGCCGAGCGGTGACAATAATGACAGGCAGAGGCAACGCGAGTGGGCCCGGGGGGCACGACTCCGAGGGCATGGTTTGCTCCGGGTCAGCCTGGGCCAATGTATTTATCTGGCCAGAAATCTGAAAGAAAAGGACAGAATGCCTGAACCCAAAACCTCGGGGACATCATCAAAACAGGCTCCTATTTCAGGTCCGCCATAACTCCCTGTGTCGCTGCCCTCGCTCCGTTCAGGCCGCGGCAACCCAAGAGAGAGAGCCCCGACTGATGAATAACACAGCAGCAATCAGCAGCCAGCGCAGCAGCAAAGGTAAGCCATTAAGGACTGAGCTGCACTGATCACTCACGGATCTGAGCCGCGAGCTGAAATCGGCCCGAAGCTGGAACGACAACGTCGCCGTCGCTTTGTCTACGCGGCGATTTAGTGCAGGCTGGAGGAACGTTCCCTTTTCTGACATCACTCAGAACAATTGTGTTTAGGATTAAAATAGTGAAGGGCTTCATCTGTGGTTGCATTAATCCTGAATTTACATCATCAGCTGTGTTTAGAATAAAAAGCAACGATAGGTCCGAGTCTCTAATTCAGATATCTCAGAATGTAGGACTGTCACAATGTATCGATTATATATCGTCAACTACTCAAAGCAAATGGATTAATGATAATATTTTTTTGCTGAGTAATAGTAGATTATTCAGCAAAGCCCAGAGTGCAAAGACAGCAGTTTATACATATTAAAAACTGAGTTCACTCCTGTACATCGGCAGAGCACATCTGGACCGAAACACCAAGGTATGTAGTGCAGACCTGAAACAACAACACTTGACCCTCCCCACTGCTTTCATTTTTTTCAATGAATTTTGTCAATGAGCAAACAGCCTCGTGTAAGAAACATGCATAACATCCGTTCCTCTTTCTGCAGGATTGGATGACAATCGATGAAAATGCATCGCATCATCACGTGGGTCACGACACGTTATCACTATGGTCCTTATTTTAAACGTCTATATCATATACCTGTCAAAATATGATGGTTACTTACATTATTATTGGAAGAATTTGTTTTAATCTCTCTCTTAAAATTTCTATTACCATATGAAAAAAGACTCAAGTTTATGCACTCTATATACTACAGTATATACATACATTAATGCATTTGGCAGCCGCTTTTATCCAAATCTACTTAAAAGTCATACATTCACACACTGACAGCAGAGGGTTCAAGGTCTTGCTCAGGGGTCGTTCATGTCTGGAAGAACACAGGATCAAACCAGCAACCTTTCAACCTTTACTAGAATATAATAACAGAGCCACACTGTTGCTTAACAAATACAAACTCCTGAGTAAATAATCAAAATAATCAGTAAATCAGAGAATAAATTTCCAAAAATGATCCTTAGCCACAGCTTTAGTAGCGAGTGCTGACATCATCATCCATTTTTTGATTTTTATGCTTTTTAGCCTATCCAAAGGTTATAAATGTATGTTACTCTGCTTGTCAAATAGTCAATCCCTTATTAACACTGATGTAATGTGAAGTAGAGGTGAAGTATGGCACGGTGGTTTAGCAACTCTAAGGTCACCACGGTAACCTTCTGGATCCACCCAGAGACACACGGTGGACAGATGATCAGACCGTCTGACACTCAGCCGGCGGGAGGAAGCTCATGGCTTTATTTCCCCTTGCATCCTGGCAATCGTCGGTTAGTATTCCTTTCAGTGCTGCATGAAAATCAACTTACAGACACTTGAAACTTTCCTGAGGGAGCTAATCCGTCACTGGGAACATGGTGTCTGCTTAAGGTTTTGTTGAGCTATCCGTGCGTGGTAATGAAGGTTTAAGCTTAGATTAATTTGAAGTCTGCACTGCATCGCCGCTCAACGATAACAGAATTTCGACGAAAAATAAAGCAGCCTCCTGTGATGGATTAGGAAACTCTACAAGTTGTACAGAAAGTAATGGCAATTTGAAATATATTAACGCATTGGGAAAACAGTAATGTAAAATAGAGGAGTGGTTAATGAGCTTATTTCTTTCATTTCAAAGGAAGAGATTCAAACCAAAGCGTTGTTACTGTGTCTTTTAAAAGGACAGCTTTGTTTTACTGATCTTTGTAGGGAAACTGTGATCCATCCTGACAAGTCAGAGATCAAGGTCATCCACAGGCCGGCACCCCTGAAGTCTGCTGGGATCCGAAAAAAGGGCAGACTGGCTAAGCGCTCTGCTACCCCAAAGAGATGCCGTTTATTTCACGCTAGGTTTATTTTTGCCAGCCAAGCAAGAACAAATGTTTTGGGTATGAGATTGACAGAGGGAGCTTTGGAAAAGAGTCCAGGCTGAGAATGGCGAGCCGGACTAAGAGGCTGCAAGATCCCAGTCCTCTTGATTAGGGCCTAATCAGCAGCCACGGTGAATAATAGGCAGCATTCATCTGAAGTATCTCTTGCTTTTGGTCACATTATTAGAGTAAGCATAATAAGATGATCATTTTTAACATTCTTCATCATGGATGAACATTTCAAAAAAATTTCCCATTAGCCCCTCGAAATGCTTCAAAATTATTACCATAACAGAAACGTCGGACTCGTCAAAGCCACTCAGAGGTAGATTATTACGAGCTCACACACTGGCGCTTTGTTCAGAGCCGCCGACTTTTATTTTGCATGTTTGTCACGATCCCGTAGTTTGCAGAGATGTGAAATATGTCAGGCTGAATTATATGGAAGTGTGGTAAAAATGATGCACGAGTCATTTAATGGTTCAGCCGTAAAAACATGGTGTCCTGGCTTTTAGTATTTAACTCCAGATAAGTATCTTATGGACTAGAAAAAAGAGAGAAGGAAGACACCACTGGGGACGCTGACATAAATCATTAAAATGCGCTTCACTCAATTAAAGGATGGACACTGAGGATGAAAATGTAGGTTTAACTCATTTTTCTAACGCTAAAATATTGCGCCTGTGTGAGTGTGACTGTGTTTAATACAGATGTGAGCTGCAGGGCACATGGGCACAGATTGAAGTTTTGAAAGTGTTTGAAGGTTCTCAGGGTTACCTGAAACATCTGGATGGATGCTGCTCAGCCTCAGCTCTCATCTGCAGTCGTCAAACACGACAAAGACGCCGCTATTTATACCCATAATGAAAGTGTGCTCTTTAAAGCGTAGAACTGTGTGTGATGACAATAGTGTGAGAGATGTTTATGTAGTTATGCTCTTGTTCCTTCACATCCTGAGCGTCCCTTATTAAAGCGGGAACAAAGGCAAAAAACTCTCCTGTTTTCTGCCGTAACATCGCATTTGTCAGCATAAAAATCATCCATACTCTAAGTATTTAACACAATAAACATCTTAATCCGTTTCACAAGATTAAAGTCAACAACACGATAACAGCCAGAGTCAAATTGGATAGACGTAAACACATAAAGCCTGTCACACACGTTCTCAGTGCAAACACAGCCGTACACATCCATCCAAATCTGATTCATCAACTCATTGCTGTCCAAACAGCCATGTGCGATTAAAAGATGGATTCAAGAGCAGAAGTTTACCTCGTGAAACTCTCTCATCTGCCACAGATACGTTGATCACATCTGATCTCATTGCTTGTGCTCCTGCTCGCCATGAAATGTGTAAAAAAAAGGAAATGAGTGGTAAAAATTACAAACTTCCCAGGAAAGATGGTAACTTGTTTGTTTTGTCACCTCTTCTGTTTTGTGTGAATAATGCAAAGAGGGCTGCAGAAACACTATCAGCCATTCCACTATGGTGACAAGCGGAGCCGGAGATATATGCTGCTTTCAATTGGACCACTTCTGTTTTTTGCCAGGCTGGAAAATAACATTTTTATCAGTCCGTTTGCCTACTTGAGTTTTCTTTCTTTTGACGAAATGGAAAACTTGACGGAGCCATAATGAAACTAGAGAGAGAGGCAGAAGTTGTCATTGCAGCTCCTCTTGTCTTGTGAAACAAACACAAATGTGTTTTGGCTGATAACTTTAATATGGTCTTTAGGTTTGTGTGTGCAGACTGTTTGCGCATTCATGACCAAAACCTGGCAAAAACGGCACAAGACGGGAGATCCCGGTTATTGTTCGCGGTTTTGTTGCATGAATGAGTGTGTTTTCCCCTTTGCGAGCACATGGATGGACTGACAAAACAAAGCGAGCACACGAATGGAAAGGATGAGAATCCCCGGAGCGCAAATAAAACAAAAACAGAAAATGGAAGCGCGGTAGAGAGAAGAGCGAAACAAAAAAAAAACGGACAGCAAACGTTCCAGAAAACGAGGACATTTCTTACCTCTCGCACTCGTGTCCGTCATCACGGCCACCACAATCATCAGGAGGCAGAAATAATCTCTCATCGCCTTCATCGTCTTTCCCTCCAGCTTTCGGCGTCCTTGGGATTCAACACTTTTTACGCACACGCTGAGCGCTCCTGTGCGCCACTTCAGCCCGGGGTTTGCTGCCGGAATGTTTGTTCCGCCTGTGAGCGCTGACTGTACCTGTACTGTACTGTAGTGACTGTGTGGAGTTGTCTGAAGGGAGGATGAGGAGGAGACTGTGGAGCGCTGCTTGCCTGCCGCCTCCTCCGTGCTTTCAGCACCACGGACAGCTCCTAGCGTCGGCCGGTGGAACGAGCAGCGTCGATCCAAATGAGGCTGAAAGTTTGTGACGCCAAACCCAAACCGAATCGATACAGCTGCCATCACACGGGACTCTTTAAAGGGACACGGCTCTAACACATCAGAACTAACGATACACACTGTACTAAAAAAGACACGATTGTTTTTATACCTTTTCTATGTGTCATAATGAATTATTAATGATTCATACTCATCTTTGAATTGATCCAAATTCTTCAAATAATACTCACCTGTTTGCCTCAAAAGTGCACTCAATTACCATTTCACTTACTGGATATAGGAAATTTAACACCCACTCAGCTGCTTTATACTGTTTTCTCTCTTATACTGAAGCATGCAGCAGGGATTTGGGGTTCAAACACACAAAGTTGTCTTGTTTTCTTTATTTGCTGTTCAGGAAGACTTGGATCTGTGACCTGGTGTGATACAAAGGGACTGTGAAATAATCTTACTTTGGAAGGGTTTGCTTAGTATGCCAGAGCACAGCATAAATATTGTAAATTATAAATATAATTATAATGTGATGTTTATCCCATCCTAGCTCACACAGTTCGACATGCTTGTTTCTGGATTACAGTGTATTTTCAGGAATAATTTAAGACATTATCCTCAGCTTTTAAGATTAAGAGAAGCAGCCGGAAGATAATCTCTTTAAATCAAAAAAAATTGTTAATACATATATTAATCTTAAACAGAATTACGCTCCTGAAAGTTGAGTTACTTCACGTTTATCTCAAAGTCAAAGATCTTTAATTGCTCGGACCCAGAATCCTCCCTCTGGCAGGAGGAGGAGGAGGAGAAGGAGAGCAGGAGCAGCAGAAGTGGAGCGTTAGTCACGTTCGCTCCTGTGATGCACCCAGAATGTTGATTTAAGAGCACAAATGTTTCATTAAATATCCAGAGATATGTGATAAGTGGAATGTGTATTTAATTTAGTTGTTTAACTTTTCCTGGAATTCCTGGAAAAGAACATAGGGAGTGGATATTCAGTATAATAATAATAAAAAACATTAATGACAAGAATAAGAAAATCATCATCACTACAACTATTCAATGTATTCATTAAATTACTACCCACACATAATAACAATAGAAACACATGACAGTGGCTGAGGTTTTTCTTCTTTACCCACAGTGCATTGCCTCAGTGTAACAGCTGGGTCTTTTGCTCGCTTTACACTTTTGCTCAGGTGTGTTAGGTGTTTATTAAGACCAACACCTAAATCTCAACTCAGAAACATCTCTGAATTAAGTCCTGTGGTCCCAAAATTCACATAATTTTGCTTATACAGCAATTCATTATTTACCTGCCTCATGATCTCAGGTCTAAAGAGATGAGCAGAACCAACCATAAAACACATAATTTCTCTTATTCTTGCGTCACTGCAATCGTTTCATATAAAATATAGGCTAGATCATCTTATTTACTTACCAGGTTCTCAATATTCAGGCTCCTCTCTATATATTTGGACTCCATGTGATCAGGATCTCTTTGCGGTCCCTAAGTTTGAGACAAGGTGTGACCGATTGTGTGCTGTTGTGCTTCACATGCTTTAAATTTGTTCTATTCATGTCAGCGCCTGCAACAATCAGCTTTCTGGGATTTGATGGCTGCTTTTCTTTCTTTTCATCATTTTTGTTATTGTGATTTTCTCATGGGTGACAGCCTAAGAAGAGAAGTAGGAGATTATAATCCCACGTACAGATGAAATGACATGGCTGGTATGATAACGCAACTTTAAGGTAGACGTGCTATGTGTGTTTTTGTTTTCCCTCATTTGTTCACATTTACCGTCTGACCCATAGAACTGCATTATGTACGTATGTATGTGTTATCATCAAGAGTTTAAAATCACAAAAAGCACAGAATAATGCTGCATTTGTGCTTAAATACCAATTTTTTAACTTTGAAAGTCTCTCTTTCTACCTTTCTGTAAATGGTTATATAGCGCTTTTCTAGTCTGGAGACCACTCAAAGCGCTTTACAATGTTTTGCCTCGCATTCACCCATTCACACACCAACAGTCGAGATAACCATGCAAGGCCCACTTGCTTGTTGGGAGCAATTTGAGGGTTAGGGTCTTGCTCAGGGACCTTCGACATGGTGGAGCCAGGGATCAAACCGGCAAGCCATGTCGCCCCTCACGTAGCGTTGAATGTGTGCCACTGACCGTGTGAACAATGTACATGTGGACATTAAGTAAAAAAAATGAAATGAAGTAAAAAGTTTCAGTAACCCTGCAACACAATGACATGAACTGCTGGTCGTCTTAGTAGTATTTTGTAAATAGATAAAATATAGCCACAAATGAAATCCTGAAACTGCATTGGTCTGAAGCAATCAACAAGCAATCAACACATCTTTCTGTATTTGTGTGTCGTGTGTTTGTATTCAAGGATAAACGATAAGCTTTTACAGCTGTGTGTAACTCTGTTTTAGGCCTGCTTTAATACACACCGCTGAGAGCTGCTATCATCACAAAAGGTGACAATCAATCAACATAGCAGCATGTCTTTGCATCAGCCAACCTGCTCTGATCTCTCTGGAAGCCGGCAGTACGGTTGTGAGATAAGTTATTACGGGGTCGGAGAGTGGCCCCCTGTAGAGGCCACATAACAAGAACGGAACTGTGTGGAATAAAGTCCAGTTCTGTCTCCAACCTGGAGTCCATTACCCCTGAGGACCAAAACAGAACCAAATTGCATTATCATTCTTTGTAATTCTTCATTATTACAAAGGCTGGGAAGGAACTTGTCCCTGAAATATTGCAAGTATTGAACTGTGTGGTGTGTATCCTGCATTAATACGCTGAAGCGGTGGCCTTTACATGGAAATGAGCATCCCTCAAAGGTAGAAAAATTCCGGTCCTTACTTTCAAAACTATCTAATACTAACAACTAATTTGTTATTTTATATTATTTTATAGTTTTTTTGTTCTATGAGGCCATGGTGCAAAACACAGACAGTTCGTGGCTTCCTCTGTGAATATGAAATAATCAGCGAGTCACATCTAGTTGTAATGTGATGGATGTGATGATCACCATATTAAACCAAAAGCATTTTCAAAAGAAGTTGAATTAATGACCCTTTTTCTTAAAAACAGATCTGAAAGAATCAAAATGATGCTCCTTACAATGATACGTGGTGTAAACTGAACCTGAACATCTTAAGCTCAAGGTAAAGTGTGATTCAGTCTTTTATTCTAATATTTTGTTCCTTTGCCTCCACCAGGCAGGTTATGTTTCCACTTTTCGAGGACTAGTTCAGATTTAAGTGTCAGCGTGAGCACGATGTTTTATCTTTTATCATCTTTTATCAATCATAGTGATAGCCTTTTCCCATTGCTTTGTAAATTTCTTAAACAGCGTCTCACCAATTTCAATGAAAAGTTAATTATATTTCACTTATAATGAGAGTAATTTGATCCTTATTCAGATAAAGTTTTAAAACCGGTTTCTTATGCTTAAAAAAAGCATTTACCTCATCGTTGTTTGATTGTAGTACGGTAATTTGGAGGAGGTTTATCATCTGTTACATCTAGTCAAATGTTAATTATGACACTGATTGTCTCATTACCATTGATATGATATTTCATATGTCATATTTATCAAATAATTGTACAATTATAAATTAACTTAACTCTGATTTAATGTTACTCTTACTTATCAATTTGGAAATAGGAAGAGGAATCGGATGTGTTATAAGGTAAAATGTAAGGTAAGGCGCATTTAAGTGGAACTTTCTCACATTAAAACTCAAAAGTGCACTAAGGCTGTTTGAAAAAAAAATCCCCAATTAGTAGACAATTCACGAATCTGCCTGTAGATAAATAACTTAAAACCTTTGATAGACTTCTTAAAATTTTCAAAACTATTGCATCTTTAATTTCCTCCTTAATTCCCTTTAATATCTCCATTTAGTTGCATTTCCTGAAAATCCACTGCCATAACTGTTAGACTTTGCTACATGCTATAATTTAAAATAAAGCATTGTGGGCATTATTCTATTATCATTAACAAAATGTGAGTTGGTTCAGATGGAGGCACAGGTGGATAGCTCAGACTTTAAGAGGTTAAATCAGAACTGTAATCTTTTTATAACAAACCGGTTTATAAGGATAGTTCTCAAGAGGCCCAAATGTATTCTTTTCATCATTCCTCTATTTGTGCTCTATCTCAGAATCATCATCACCATGTTTAAGGAGAAAAACAGAAGTCACCACAATGGAAATGAAGTGCTTAAATCTGACTTCTACAGAGATTAGCCATGCAATGACCTGCTCATCAACATGTTTGCTCCCTGGAAATAGTTAAATCTGCATAAATGACAGGAACACTCGTGAATCATGCATGAGTATAGATCGCGGCCTTTAGGGGATTAATATGGATTTATGGACTTTAATTCTGTGGTTCGACAGAAATGTTTTTGCTGAATGTTGAAATGTGAGCTGGGGCTGCTTTGTCGTCTGCACACTTTCTAGTGTTGATGCCTTTGTACGATGTGACAGCAATGCATCATGGTCTACTTTTGACTCTGCTGGAGTAGATCTGTTCTTCATCCGAGCTGCCTCGCCACCCAAAGGCGCCGCTCTGGGTTGGCTGATCTCACTCTGCAACAGGACGCATCGCATCATGCAGTGTGTGTCCAACCATGCGGCTGTTAATCACTTCAGTGCAAGATGACTCATTACAGCAGGGGAGGAGACAGACTCCAAAACACACACACACACACACACGAATCTCCCATCAACACATTTGCTTGTGATTTACGCACCTTTGCCTCGCGACTGAGCAGCTATTCATGGATTGGACTCGTGTGCTCGTCGTGTCCAGGCGTTACTCATCACGTTAACATCACATTCTGAGGTTTGTTACGTTTGAATAATTAAAGGCCTTTGTCTGAGATTCATCTGTCTGACAAATAGTAAATACAGAACATTTAAGTACTCCGCTGTAGACCTGCAAATTACTTTGAAAAATGTTCTGACTGTGCTGTATATGGTAAACAAAACGACATATTTCATAAGATTCTCATCAGAAATAGTAAGAATTTGAAGTTTCTGGAAGCTATTATTGTTGTTGTTGTTGTTGTTGTCATGTTTTCCAAATTCGTGGCTTCTCAAAAATAATTCTAGAGGCAAGGTTGGATGAGCAAAATTAGGATTGCACACCATTACTAAATAACAGCAGAATTTTACCCAGCATAGTATCTCTCTCTCCTATCTCTCTCTCTCTCTCTCTCCTCTCTGAGTTTAATTTCCTCCCCTCCGTTGAGCCTCCCAAACAAATAGTCACTCAGTCACTGTCTGAGCTTCACAAACTCCTCATTTCCTACAACGTACAAGGAGAAATTGAGGAAATGGAGAAACAGACAGACAGGCAGAGAGGGAGATGGCACTGTACATCACGGTTGTCACGTTGCGAGCTCTCCGCCATACTGTATGCATGTTTGTGTTCTCCTGTATGTATTATACTGTATATCCACCGTTTAGTTGACCGTTTAGGCATGACTTTTCGTCATGCCTAATCTCAATTCTTTTGTACCTAAAGTGCCTTGTGGAAATTTTGAACACAAAAATGTCTCTCATTTTAATACATACTGTACTTGTTTTGCGAATTTGACACAGACAGACACACACACAAGCGATTTTCATATTACGAGAGTCAAGAAATGTGTTTCTTTCGGTTGGATTCAGCTTTGCTTCTGTATTGCAGCATAATATTTATTTATTACAGTATACTTGCAGTCCGAGATATTCAACTTTACGCTTTCTAACACTGCTAAGGCCCTCTATATGTCCATTCAAATACTCTACATTACACAATCACAGGGAATATTTCCCTGCAAAGCCTAAACAAAGCATTGTTGGCTAGTCTATCTGTCTAAAACCTTGGTCTAGAGTCTGGACCAAGATATCTTAACATCGAGAGGCTAGATTTACATCACATTTGACCAGAGGATCACTATCAATGGTTTTCATTTCAAAGTAGATTTCTGACCATATTCATGATCCCCATAGGCTGAACCATCTTTCGTATAGAACAACACTTACAACATACTTAGCCCTGAGAAAACATAGTTGAAGTCCTAAAGGGCTAAAGTTGAATTCAGTTACATCATTTGGAGTTTAGGCTCTGCTGGGGTCTCATGTCCACGCACCAACCAATATTTCGATTCCTCCCGTGCACCTCCGTCTACTCCTGGAAACACTGACTACCGGTGCAGGAGACTGTGGGAGGAGACAGAAACATGGGGCAACATAAGTAGAAGTCTTGGTCAGCTGTTTCCACACTCTGCTGTTCTCTGGCTTCATTAAACATCGGGACGCGTCTCTTTTGTTCTCTCCTTGTGCTCTGGTGGTCCTTCCAGTGGGAGGATTTGATAATGTCCCCAGTGGGACAGGACACCGGAACACAGGCAGCTCCCACAGTCCAAACACATGCAAGATAGGTGTAGTGGAAACGGCAAACCGCCCGCGTGTGTATGATCACTCCATCAAATTAACAACCCGGCGTGCCGTGACAACACACCTCTTACTTTGGCTCTCCGAGCCCACGTTCGCGGCCGGCGTTTGACATGTTGCCTCACCTCAGTGTCGTTTCTGAAGTAGTTGTTTTTGTCTCTCCTTCGTTCTCTCTTCAAAATAGCCTGAAGTGTGTGAGACAGTAATTAGCAGGATTTAGAATAACCGGTACACACTATAGTGACAAGTAAATCCATTCCCCTCAGATCAGTGGACACCAACTTTATTGGATGGAGTGTGGAGTAGATCAAGTGTGGTGTTTCTCTTGCCTCCTAATAACAGCATCACATTAAAGCTTCTCTGTACCTTTGCTCAGCCACGGGGGCTTATTTGTCTTAATAAGCAATAGCGTCACAGCTGCTTCTATTAGACACAGCCGG
>OMNV01029542.1:41252-69596 GCA_900303265.1 Brotula barbata
TAAGAAATGTACAGTCTATGTGTTACAGAACAAACATGTTGTAGTGAGTTTATATTAACGGTCACATAGACATACAGAGATGATACAGCGTTCACCTGTTACACAGAGGTGAGCTGTTATACAGAGTTATGCTGAACGGTAGGAATGATTTCCTGAACCGTTCTTTGTTTTAACAGTCTGTTGGAGTAGGAGCTCTGCTGGCTCCGTAGTGTGTCATGGAGGGGATGAGAGGGATTGTATGTTCAGTGACCCTGTGATCCTGTCCCTCACTGACTCAAATGTCTCCAGGTTCTGTCCTACGATGGTCCCGGCTTTACGTATAGGTTGGTGATCTGAGATGATGAGATTAGTGAAAATAAGGAACATATTTATTAAAAATATAAATGTGAGTGTCAGTGAGATTTACAAAACATTGTCTGATACTGTCTGTCAGAAATTCTGGCGCATTCACAGAAACGTGCTGATACATGTATGAAAGTGAATTCATTGCTTCCTTCACGTGCTCCTCGCACAGTAGGAAAACGTATTGTTTGCATCACGCTATCTTCGCAAGAAGTGTGTTTTCTGGAAATTATAATTATTCTAATTATAATAACTGATAATGAACCTTTAAAATATATTGCTCTAGGCATTTTACCATAAAATGTCCTTAGTACAACTTTATTCCCATAATATTCGGACATTTTTTCCAACGTACGCAAAACTCGGAAGTCACATTTACGGCAGACGTGAAGGCTGCGTTCTCTGAGGATCGACACTTGAGACAACTGGAAAAGTCATGTAGCAGAAACTTTGAAACAACGTATGTACTTTATGATCAAAACAAAAGCAAAGAGTGGAACGTTCAGTAGAAACAGAAGTTTTACGACAGTATCAGCACCACGTAAGTTTTGAACTCAGAACAAAGAGAAGGGAGATCCTCCGTTAATATGCTCATTATCACGTGAACACATGTAAGGTCGTTTACTTTTCTTTAAAAACTAATCGGGATAAACTTAATGCTCGATCAGAAAGTCTGAACCAATTTAAATGGGGTCTGCTGGTGCCATCTCATTGTGCGTGAGTGCGTGTGTGAGTGGGTGATGTTTTTCCTTACAATCCCGTATGTACAGTAAATCATCACCAGATTCTCGCAACAACTTCACATTAAAAATACAGATATTCGGGGTTATTGTTAGTCACAGGAACACTTTGTGATGCATAGGATTTGAGCAATTAGTCTTTAGACAAAAATGTTGCTATACAAGTCTTCACGTTCCCGTCACCAGTTCATCATCATCTGACATATGCTTGTTAAAGAAGATGGCATGAGTTCAGTGCATGTTGATGAAAACGAAATATCATAACCACAACAGAGAAATTAATATATATGGATGGCAATTCAGTCGGTGTTCTGGTCCAGTATGGTTGAAGTAAGACAAGCATGGAGAAAAATGAGTTAAACTGCAATAAAATGAGATGTGAATGTTGATTAGGAGACTTAATTAATTTGTTAAATTTGGATGTTATCTTTGTTTAAGGAATGCCTGAAACAATAGACCTCTAATTAATACGCTACCATCAAGTGAGGTTCACACCAGGGGTGACACAATGAAAGAGTTCTGTCAAAATGGCTATAAAAAATCCAGTTTCTCAATTATCATCCTGAATGTTTTGGTGGTGATGGCAGCAATTTTTCAACAAACACACACACAAGATAACATGCAACAACATATTCTGCACAAACATACACACATAGCTATTAGAGAGAAATGGGTGTGTGGGAGGGTTCTAATGATGTGACATTAACCTAATGGTTCATTCTCCTTTTTGAGGCAAGACAGACACAGTGAGGACAGCGGAAGAAGCTCCCCATCAGCGTAACTGATATCTGGATAACTCATGAGAATGGCTCTTCAGCACACAAAGTATGTATAAAATTGATTTAAATTACATTTCACTCATATCTGTCATTCAAGATTCTCATCTTTTACAAAATCAAAATGATGTTGCATCTGTTTTAATGTGTATTACTGAGCAAGGAGCTCAACAACAGTCAGCAACAAATACTTAAGGTTTTGTGTTCTTAAATCATTTTCTATTTAGGATAAATGTATTAATTACTCGTATGATCGATTTTAGATATTAGATGTTGGAGCCTAAATCCGCTCCAACAAAGTCTCTTTTTTTACCAGAACCCGTGTTAACATCTGACCACTTTCTTTTATTTTGAAACATTTCCTCCAACATCTCCTGCATTAGATTAGTATTGTTGTTGGAAACGAAAACATGTTGTCATTGTAGCTGGTACCACAATATTTTGTGATTCCAAAGTGCAGAAAGTCAGAGTGAATGCAGTGTCTAATATCTGACAAACAAGGTAAACAAACACATTTTCACTTTTCCTCTGTCCACAGTGCTTCATTCGAGAAAATCTGTAAAGACATCATTGAGAAAAATATCAGCTGTACCTACACAGACTCAGACACTTGGCTCAAAGTACTTGTTGCGTATGTCTCGCTCATCAGTGTGCTGGGAATTGTGGGTAATGTGTTCGTCCTGTTGGTTTTCTGCCTCCACAAGAAGGCCTGCACCGTGGCTGAGGTCTACTTGAGTAACCTGGCTGCTGCTGACCTTGTCCTGGTGTCCTTTTTACCCTTCTGGGCTGCTAGTGTAGCCAATGCATTCAACTGGACCTTAGGGCTGACTTTGTGCCGACTCGTCAACGTGGGCATCAAGATGAATACTTACACCAGCATTTACTTCCTGGTTCTTGTTAGCTTAGATCGTTATGTGGCACTGGTGCACACAATGTCCCATGGCACAATGCGCAGCCCGAAATATGCCAAACTGGCCTGTGTACTGGTGTGGGGCTTAGGCCTGCTCATGACTATTCCCATAATCGTCTTCAGGAATGTGTGCAGGACCGTGCACAATAATGAACAAGTAAAACGTTGCTACCTGGATTACCCAAACATCAAAGTGCTGCTGATCTGTCAAGGGATGTTGAGCGTTTTCACCTTCATCATTCCTGTTCCCATTATTTCTTTCTGCGCTGTGAAGATTATTCAGGCTCTGAAGAGCAGCGCAAGCCGTAGATTCCACAATGAGAATAGAGAGAATAAAGCCACGGTCCTGGTGCTGGTGGTCCTCATTGCCTTCCTCATCTGCTGGGTGCCTTTCCACCTGGTCGCCATACTGGAGTTGCTCCTGGAAGCTGATGTTCTGAAAGGATGTCACTTCTACACCGACATAGACACTGCCAGACAGGTTGTTACATACCTAGGCTATTTCAACAGCGTACTCAATCCCATCCTCTACGTCATGGTGGGAAAGAACTTCCAGGAAAAAGTTAACGAAGTGCTTAAAATTGGAATGTGCCCAAACGTTCTGCGGGAAGAGGAAAGCTTCAATGGACGTACGAGTACTATGAGACAGAGAACTACATTTGAGTTGGCACCAACTGACTGAGCCATCACCGGTACCACAAAGGATCAGATGTGTTCATTTATTTCTCAGTGTATTAATAATTGAATTAAATCAATGGTCACAGGAATGCTCAATTTAATTCCTTGAACGCTTTCTTGTTACAAAAGCCGAGCTTCTGGTGTAGCTTTCAGATAAAATTCTAAAACATACAAGACAAAATCACATTGTAGAATATGGCTAACATTCCTGTATGTTACATTTGCACTATTTAAAATAAAATGTGCAATAATTCAATTTGAAAAACCCAAAAGAAAACCTGCTATATGCAAGATCCCATCTAACAGCTATAACTTAACAGTGGCCAACCATACTCTATGTATATATTGGCATGCATATTTAGTGGATCAAATGATGAAAATATTTAAATAACAACTAATAGCGCGATTTGTAGTTAATTCCATTTAATCTAAAAAATAACCGCACATCATCCCATGCAATACATTTATAAATACGAGTTGACATACATATATATTGCATTTATAGAAGTCTTGCTAACCTGTGAAGTAGTCAAACCTGCAGATATGTGAGTAGTATCTCAACTGTAGTTGCTTTAAAGGGGCGTGCATGCATACAGCATTAAATAACTGAATGGATTTTTGTATTAGTTATACTGCACTGATATCAGTAAAGGTGATAAAATAACTGTGACAATAATAAATTGATAGAATATAAATATTTTGCACGAATTTAAAATGGAGGGTTGATGATGAAGGAAGCCGTCATTTGATTCTTGTCATGACTTTGATTTACAGTGATGCTCTGTGTAACCAACATGAACTGTACCCGTGTCTTTGTTCGGTCTTTTTTATTCAGTGGATTTGTTGAAATGTGTCTCTGTACTCATAAACAAATAAAATTAATACACCATGGTATATTACCCACCAATTTTTAAGGTTTCCTTGTGTTCATTTATCGTAAGTGACCAAACAGCTGTGAGTTTTGTTGTAGGATGTCACACAGCTCAAGCAGTGATCACTCTTAGTACACAGACATTATCACATTTGTGTTTACGATGAAATCTTATTACTTGCATAATTTAATGCTGATATGCCGCTCTGTAAGAATGCAATGCAAATAAGATGACATTTATATTAATTTCCTCATTTTTGGATGCATTATTTTCCCTGCTTATCAGCTGTTTAATTTATTCTTCTGGGTCTTCTTCGGTTGTGAATCATTGGAAATACCACCTATATGGAAATAATTACTGTAGACAAGGTTTGTATCCCTTTACTGCAAGACGGACACAACTGTCAACATCACCTTTGCGTGAGACCCGTATCTATATTTACACAGCAAGAATACAAGCAGATATCATACTCAGTAGCCAAATTAAATCTGCCATGTGATCTAGTAATACCGGTAGTTTGTTCAGCCATGGCCTTTCACCCACCACCGTCGTCACGGCAGACACGGAGCCAGCTGTTTTCTCTTCCTGTTTCTATAATCTGCTCGAGTGAAAGACAACCGAATTGTTCATCTCAGCATTTCATTCATTTTTCTATCTTCATAATGAATTTTAAACCGAATTTGCAACAGCAGGTGAGCAGCTGAATTCATGTAAGTACGTCATTAGTGCTTTAAAGTGAAATCTTATCTTTATGGATACCATAATGTTTTAGCCGGCGGCCACTGTACAAATGTTACATGGTAAAAATTTTATTCCTTGTTAAAATTGATGTGCACAAGCAATCTGTGTGTGTGGATTTCCACGCTGGTGCCATCTAACTCATGGAGGGATCTGCTGCATCGTCATGGAGTCCGCAAAGTAGATTTTTACTCTGTGCTGTCGTATCGCCGACCGATAAAAGTTAACCGAACGGGATAAAATATTCAAAAATCACACACAAAGATGCAGATGTTCAACACCCCTGTTGCATTTCTCTGTCTCTCTACAAGGTGTGTTAGCGAGCGACATATTTGTGATGGAAAACCAAAGCCTAATCGGCAATCATTCGAGGTGTTCCCCAGACGAAGACTTAAGGAGGTCGTTTCTGTTTTTCTACTTTGCCGTCATCATCACAGCCATCCCGTCCAACTCCTTCTCCCTCTACGTGTCCTGGCAGCACATCAGACAGAAGAACGAGCTCGGCGTTTACCTTTTCAACCTGGCCCTCAGTGACCTGGCCTTCGCCGTTGGTCTCTCTCTGTGGCTGGACTTCCTGTGGCAAGGCGTTTGGGCCCATGGGAACTTTGTGTGTGCGCTTTCTGTGTACTCTCTCTACACCAACTTTTACACCAGCGATGCTTTCCTCTGCTGCATCGCCATGGACCGTTACCTAGCTGTGGTTCATCCACTGAGGTACACGTCCCTGAGGAAGATTGGGCCTGCAGCAGTGGTCAGCGTTGCCATTTGGGTCTTTGTGATCTGTTTCAATGCCATCACCATCACTTGGGAGGAGTCGTACTACCAATACACCACGGGGTCATTGTGCTTCAATGTCTCCCTCCGACGGTCAGAGAACGTGGCCTGGATTAACGCCGTACGTTTTCTGATCGGCTTTATTGTTCCAGTTGTCTTGGTTCTGTACACCAGCTGTGGGATCTGTAAAGCAGTGAAGTCCAACCGGGCCACAGAGGAGGAGGAACGTAGACAGCTTTCAAAGCTGCTCGTTGTAGTTCTGCTCAGTCTTGTGATCTGCTTCGGACCGGTCCACGTCATGATGCTTCTCCGCACTCTGCTGGACTGTAGCGACGCTCCGTGGCTCCTTTATCCTTACAAGATCAGCATAGCTATCTCAACACTGAACTGCATACTGGACCCGTTACTTTACTGTTTCATTACTAAAACGGGCAAGGCCAATGTCACTCAGGCTGTTCTTTTCATCCAAAGAAAGAAGAGAGGAAATGAGGAATCATGTAGTGTATAGTCTAGTATGCTATAAATGATGAAAAATAAATAATCTATTCCATCAGTCAATACAAAAACCCCAGGAAAATGATTTCTAAGTACCAAAGAATAATAAACATCAAGTACTCACATCATTTAGTGAAGTTGGTTGTTGTGTTTGAAGCACTGGTGTAGCTCGTGGAGAGAGATAAAGAAGATGGAGACAGTCCATACCTAATCTGTTGGCAGTGTCGAGCAAAGGAAGGCAGAATGAGCAGAAATAATACAGTTTTTCAGCAGATTGTGAGGTGGCGACAAACATGCCAACGTCCTCACGCATCCCGACAAAGTTGAATATACATTTCTTTTTACATTTGATTTTCTTCTCTAGAAAACTGTGGTCATGTAATTCTGTCAGGCCGTCTCTCAAAAAAAAAAAATCAAGAAGATATCGGATGGAACAATGACCGTTGTCCTCATTAGAATGAAGCACAGGTGGAAAAAAGTATGTTTGGTCTGTAAACAAACCTGTCGCCTCTGTAAATTTCACTTCAGCTTTGCCGTACTGTACTTTTGGTCTGTGAAGTGTCTATAAAATATCTTTGTTGGGGGAATTATTTGCATCTAACTATCAGAGAGGAAGTTACCAGCCATCATAAACCTACATACGTGCAGTTACAGATATAGAGGTCTATTTGATTTTGGGAGTAGAATGCGTTTAAACGTTGTGCAATTTTCCATTCTCTGAATTAGTGAGAAAAACAAAAAACAAAACATTTCATCTGCTACTCATTTAAATTAATGGTTACAGCAGGCAAACTCATGTTCAGTTCACGCAATGGATGAATGACACTGACGCTCTCTAGTGGAAGGGCTACACACGACACAAAACTACATTTAGGATGGAGGAGCTGACAGGCCTTTTATACGTAAACACACAAACAAAATTACAAAGAATTTCACTCATAATAAGTTTAAGTTAATACACTGCTACCAATCCGAGTACTCAGATAAATACACACAAGTTTGTTCACCAAAGAAGACACAGACATGATTCCAAATACACTAATACCTCTAGAAAACCACGGAGGAGCCGAGTAAAAATTAGGTAAATTCCAGAGGGAACATTAATAGATAGGAGAAAAAGTTTTATTACAAAATATACAATCACAAATTCTTTCGATAGATTAGCTGATTCAATCGCATACAATGCACTTAGCAAATACTAATTGAGACACTGAAATATGTAAGTGTCCAGACGGTGCAAGTATACCCACCACACAAACACAAACACACACACACACAAACACACACACACACACACACAGAGAGAGAGAGAGCAATCTCCATTAAAGGTGCCCAGTGCATACTACAAAAGACAACACAGAAAACAGTCGGCCATGACACAATGCATTACAGGGACATACCAGGGATTTAACAGGAAAAAACTGCGGTGAAACTCTGAATTAACTGAAGAGAAACACTTCAGATAAATTTAACACCTTAAACACCTAAACACCTGGAACTCAGGAACCATAAAACACAACAAACCTACCTCAATTTGTCGAATAACGGACGTTAAACTAGCTTTACAGACTGCAACGGTTCACTAATTGAAAGATTGGTTTGTGGGCGGTGCTACTATCTCATTACACCAATTTACTGGGGGTGCATTCAGGGACAGGTCAGGAGTGTGGTTCCTACTGCGGTGCATTCAAAAACAAATTATGACAACGTTCCCTGCTACGTTACCTATAATCGGACTTTTCTCTCTTTTTTCTCTACCTTTTCCTCTCGCTTTGCTTCTCCTCCCGACTCTGCACTTCAATTAGGTTTTATCCCTCAGCTTTTAGCTAAAACGAGAGCTTAGCATGCGAGGAAAACTTTAAAAAAAAACTTTGCTCAATAAGGATCAAGGTTTTACGAATTTCAGCTACTTTGGAGCTTAAAAACAATATCACATATCTGCCCTTTATTAGGGCTCTCAAATCCAATCTCAGGTCTACTACATTTGTCCTTCAGTTTTTACATCAAAATATACTATAGAATTGAGCAGGTCACAACCGCTGTAACTTTATTTTGAAAGTGAAATTCTGATTTATTTTTTTGAATATCACAAAATTGAATTGCACGTGTACTGGTGATTTATACACTGTACTTGTGTCTTGACAATTACTATGTTTTATTTGTGATTGGTTAACACCCACCAAAAAAGTTACCTGCGCTACTATCATTATCCAGCAGAGGTCGCATTTTCGTCTGGAAACCTTCAGATAAAAAACATGCTGGTGCCTAGCGAGGATGATCTACTCTGACACATTTATTGGGTTGATATCTTTTACGTACCATTTAGATTGATACAAACCTGTTACAAAACAATGCATGAGCCAGATTCTTTCACAACTGTTTATTTACTCAAAACTCAAAAGATGAGTGTCCTGTCAGTGTGTACATGGTCCATGAATGAAGGTTCCAGAGCAGATGTCAGCAAAGTAAAAACAGCTGGGGAAGGACAAGGTTTCTTTTATCTGGATGCTAATGACGACCAGCATCATCCTGAACTGGTCACAGACCTCTTAATACTGACTTCCTCATTTCCTAAACTGAACTCATACACCCATTATCTGGGTAAACTTTAGCAATCAAATTAAAAAACAAATTATGATTAGCGGTAAAAACAAGATAAAAGTGGTCATGTGAGAATTTGTATTATTTCAGAGATTGGCTCCCTTATATTTTAGAATAAAATATTACAACTGCTACAATCTACAACCATATATGTCAGTCTTCAGAGTGGGCTTTCCATCTGTGAAGCGAAGAACATACAGGCTACTGCATGTCGGCCTAATTAGATACAACTGCAAATAACCAGAATCGTGCGACATCAGACAAAATCTCCACGCACAAAACACATTTACAAAATATCACTCATTCACAGTCAATATATAACATTCTCATGCTCAGATATGTTGCTGACCAATGATAAATAATCGCAGAGCATCGATCATACGCCTCGACTCATTGTATTGATGTATTTCCTTCAGTGTTTCTACATGCCATGGATCCACCAGAACAGAAACCAAAAAGCTCAACGCTGACTCAAGCACACACCGTAAATGAAATAACACACAGGGACTCAGTGTCTCATTGAGATCCAGCAGGTTTTGCACCGATTTTGCTACAGGAAGTTAATGTTAATGAAATATAAGTTAAATAAATTACAAAAAGTGTTATAGCAGATCTGGGAGTGTCCTGATGGCACGTCGGAGCAGTGTCAGTTTGTTTGTGCTCTAATCGCATCAGTGCACCAAAGACAAATAAATAGCTCCAGAACGAAGGAAAAGGTTCTTCTCTCGGAAATCAAAGTGTCATTAGTATTTACAGACTTAAATTCACCGTATGCCACAGCATACTCAGCTCCGCTCACCTTTCTGTGTTCATCATGCTGAAATAACGGAGATATGTCGTAGATTATTGTTGTTACTGTGTCAGCGGCGGCGGCAGGGAGGAGCAGCAAACAAAACAGAGCAGTCGTACGTAGACGCTGGGGTGGGGGGGCTTATGAACAGATGTACACGTGGGAAAGAAAGGAAAAGACAGAAATAGAGCAAGGGGACGTGAGTATTTATAGACAACGTGCAGAGAGTAGAAAACAAATGAGGACAAAATGAAAATGACGGGGAAGATGGAGATGACAGGCAGGCGGGAGATGAAAGGCTCAGTATTCGTCCTGGTCCAGGTGAGCTTGTTCATCGAGATCTTCATCCTCCGGAGGCGCAAAGCCTTCCTGAGACACAGGAAATAGGAATAAAATTTTAGTGCCTAAACAAAATCAGAACACAGTAGGTGCCACACTCATATTTTCATTATTCATAATTTACCAATTTACTAATCTAATGAAACTAATGTGTATGATTTAATACACAGAGGATTTGGTTTTATACATTGAAAGATGTGGACTGAAAAAAACATGGATACACTCATGATCATATTATCTATTGGGATCATAAGAAATTGTCAAAGTGTGACGCAGAAATTACTCTAGAATAACATTAAGCCATTTAACTTTATTTGTTATCATCTATTATGGTTCACACTAATGATGAGGGACGAGAACTTAGCTAATAAAAAAAAAAATGATACAGTTGTATGAATTTATACAGCTCCCTTTTCTGCAGTGTATTTTCTAGCAGCATTGTAGATTTTGGGTCTGTTTTGCTGGCTGAGCCCTACAGGGACTCAAAAAACCATAATCAACATATGCAGGTTTGCCGTCCTCTGCTTTGGCACAATCCACACCTTTATCGACGACTTCGGACATCTTGGTGGTTCTCTGAGATTTTATAGGCCGTTAGAGACGAATCCTGTTTCAAGTTGCCCGTTTAGCTTTGTCATCTTGCAGCAAAAGCGCCCGAGCCCGTGTTTGTTGTTGACAATAAATAGATACCTCTGTTGCGTAGAGAATGTCGATTATCCTGCTGAGGATGGGGTTATTTTCACTCTCGTGTTCCTGGCAGATCAGCTCTATGTCCCGTAGTTTGCTAAAGTAGAAGTCTCTCTCCTTCTCTAGTCCATCGACAGTCAACTTCAACTCCATCAACTGAGAACGGGAAGAGGAAAAGGAGACGCGTGACATCAAAACACAGCGACGAGACGTCTTTTAATTGTTACCTTTAATGGGATGTCCGGGGGTCAAACGTCTAAATGTACCTGTTGATTTAGCTCCATGATCTCGGCGTCGCTGCCCCCGTTTCTAGACAAAGCTGGATTCTTCCTCAAAGCTGGAGTGTTGTGTTGGACGCGCTGTGGTGTTGGCATGTTTTTGGGAACTGTTGGTGATGTCCTCTGTGGTCCTGGAGGTGTCACATGCGGTTTTACATGTTTAGCATTTGAACAGGCACCGATCTATTTCATGTTCGCTGGCTGTGGAGCAATTATAGCAATGGACAGAGCAAATAATTTATGGCATTTGGAGTGTGCTATAAATTGAAGATTTTTTTCAGTGGTTAAATAAAAACAAAAATATATGAGAAGATTAAGAAGATTAAATAATGATGATTAAATACGTTACGTTACAGTAATTTCATGAAAACTGACTGCAAATCTTGGAATTAAATGAAAATAAGAATGTTAAAGCAGAGGTAAAACGATGGAATAAGATCGGAACACCACAGCTAATATCATTTTAATGTACATTTTATAATCTAAACCTCTTTAAAAATGATCAATGAACCACTGAAAAAAATGATTATAGACAGCATATAATATAGAAATTCATATTAATACTTTGGCACATTCCAAGCTCCATAATTATTGACAGCTTATGTTAGTAAGCGTATATACTTCGCATAATGTTGTGCCTTTGATGACATTTGAGCACAACGATGCTGAAAGGACACAAATTGGGAATGCCAGCGTAATCCGATTAAAAAGCCAAATTCTAAACCCAAACTTGAACTGAATGTCACTCGTATCAAACCTGTGTCCTGCCAGACGTCTGTAAATGCTTCAGCGGAGACTTCAGATGAACGTAAATACGACACATGCTAACACACACGACAACAGTTTTGTAAAAATGCATCATTCTGCCCATTTACAACCACGCCGCTTACCGGCGACCCGGTCACACAGCAGGATTATGACACACTGGAAGTCCGAGGACACCATTCGCCATGATTTCCAAGCAGAAAGCTTTCACAGAGACATAGCAAGGCTGCTCACGCTGTCGTTACTGCTGTTAGTAACATCATGATGGTGGATAATTTTGTTATGATTCACTGATCGTTTAGGAAAATCTGACATTTCAAGGATAACTCCACCAGGCACTGAGGGGATTGATTAATCCCAACGGTGTCTTAGTGACACCCGCACAGTGTCACGTGTGTTGTGAATGCCGGACAGTGAGATGGATCTAAGAGGTCAGCGTCATTCTGTGAATCGTGCCGCTCACACCACTCGCTTGCAGGTAGCGCTTCGAGCCATCCAAAGCTCAGCAAGACCGTGCAGCCGAGGCAAAACTGTTTGGTTACCTGGGTTTCTCTTTGGTTTGTGGATAAAGTGATCACCTGGGTTGGGGGCAGGGGCCATGTCTTGCCCCTGTCTGGCCAGTATGGGGTCATACTCCTTCCCGTCGTAGTTGGCGTCGAAGAACTTCTTGAACCACTGCACGAATTCAAAGTTGTCCTGGAACTTGCCTTTTACAAGCTTTTCTACAGGAATTATCTGCATGGAGGGAAACAGGAAATGATTCGATGTCATATAAATACACCAGCTTTAAATCAAATACATCAAATGCTGTAAATACTTTAAACACTAGATGAATAATTGGTAGATAAAGGTTGGAAAATAGTGGGTGTTTGCAGATTTATACATAAAATCTTGGGTCAGTTCAAATAAAATGCTGGGTTCTGTGAAAATTGTATCAAACTCAAATTTCAAATTTGTGCCAGATTATCTTTTATGTAAATAGTAATATAAAATGAATTCTTTGGACAATTTTTTTTGTGACAAAAAGTAGTTTTGTGTTTGAACATTTCTAAACTCTTCACCATTTCTATATGAGAGATTGGTTCTATCTATTTTCAGCAAAAAAATATCTACGGAATCTAGATAGATAGATAGATAGATAGATAGATAGATAGATAGATAGATAGATAGATAGATAGATAGACAGATAGATAGATAGATAGATAGATAGACAGATAGATGATAAACGAAGCATACAAAATATATAGAATAATGTAACATAACTACATTTTAAAGATGTGATCAAAGATTACAGAGGGATTCTGACTTTGTCAACACTCATCCTTTTGAAAGCCGCCTGAAGAACTTTGAAGTTGTGTATAAATTCGTGCTCCAGCTTGGCTTGGAATTTGACCTTCTTCAAGAGGATGCAACCTGGAAACAACATGTCCATGAACTGGCAATACGCCGCCCCTGCAAAACACAACGACACCCCGTTAAATCCAGGATTCATTCCAGGGGGGGTCTGTTGAGAATCCGCTCCGTGCCCTACCTGAACACAGCTGCTCGATCTTGGTGTAAGTGAGGTGCAAAGAATCGTTGACCCACGCCAGCATGTCATGTCTGCTGAGGTTGTCAATAGACACAGACGTCGCGTACACATTCACTGCCATCCCCTACCTGAAACAGACGGAAAGGTCACAAAGTGCAGGAAGTCCATCACCATAAACATGGAGCATTAGAAAATAGGAAAAACACGGACGTAGAGTTAGGATGAGTAACAATGGCAGCTCAGAAATTATCATCACCTATCCTGCAGTACAAATGAGTAGACCACAGCAAAGTTTGGAACCAAAGGGAATCAATAGGACTCTTGTGAGGTACAGGATCCGATGAGGCAGTGTTACTTCAGTTTTGCATAATTGTGGTGCATGTGTGATGTGGGAAAAAGACGTTTTATTCCCTCAATCGCACTTTAATCGAAATATAATGTGCGTGTGCCAAACCAACCGCGAGCCTGTGGGATTATTTTACTGCAGCATTGAATAATCTGATACACGTGACCAAATACTATTTTAAAAACAATAACAAGTTCATCCACAAACTAATACTTAGCATCTAAAGCATATGTTTTTAAGGGGGGTGGGGCAGTTTTGGTGTGGGAAGGTGGTGGTGATGGTGGGTGGGGGGGGCCGAGCTAATGAATTGATATTTCTAAAATCCAAGGTACGGCCCTGCACAGTCACAGCTGCTGCAAATCGTCTGAGCAATGCCGTTAATTTGAGATTATGTATCTGTTATTAGATCAGAGATGCCCCTGATGTTGTGCGTGCTCCTTTAATCCCATCAGACATCTCCATCATGATGGTCTCCTTAAAATCCTCCTGCTCTCCGCTCCACACCGCGGACACGCAGACCTTGCAGCGTTAGCGGCGTAATTACCGATAAATAACGAACGCACGTATGACGGAAACGGATCGTTGTGTTCTCCAAAAAAAAAAGCCCGGCGGCCTCTCGGAGAGCCCGTAATGACTGCAGCAAAACGCACAAGTCCACCGTGGACGGCTGGGCGGGGAGGATTCCAGCCTGAGCCGAGAACAATAAATGTGCCTGTTTGCTGCCTTTAAAAAGCCGCAGCGGTCGCGATCCAAGCGGCCTCCCCGAATACCTCAGCACGGCCGGAACCGAAGGAATATTCTCGGTGGATGGGAATAAAACACCGTCCGCGTCCACACGCACGGAACCGGGAGAAATGCGGAGGTCGGAGTGTGTGAGTGATACTCACTGTGTGCGGTGTGTTGTTATCACGCTGGCTGTGATCGTTGTGTCAATGCCCCTCGTTGCTGTCGTCGTTGTCAGACCGTGCGCGGTGCGGTGCGCGCTTAGTAACGGGCCGCCCTGTCTGCAACAATCCACCTGCCACTGCGCATGCGCACGACTCCATGCTGCTAAAGGTTCATTATAAATAGGACTTTGGCCTGTTCGGCTCGGAGACACACGATGAAGGCCTGCTGGTGAGGACAGCAGGAGGTTCAGAGAGATTCACAGTTTACTCACATCAGTAGAAAAAATACCAGGAAATACTACAAAATACACACACAAAAACAAACAGAAAAAACCTGATGAAATACAGCATGAAATGTGCCTTTAAGAGTGTTTTGACCCCTGGTTCAAGCAGTTCCAGACCTGTGACTCAGCTTAACTTGAACCATCTACGGTTTACTTTGGGGTCAAGAGGGTTCATGTGTCTACTTCGTGTTTTTCTTTTTGTTCAAAGAACTCGTAGGCTTGCAGTAAACACACAGGTGAAACTGTCTGTGATGTGAACAACCAGAATCTATGTTAAGAGGATCAAAAAGTGATCTGGGTCCATTTTAAAATCCACTTACAGTGTGGACTCAAAGAGACCTGAGGTCATTTTGCAGCAGGTTTTGGTTCGCTTCAAAAGAAGTACATGTCAAAACACACTAACATTTTACTCAAAAATATATAACATACTCAGTAAAATATACTAGGTGTCTAGATCATCAGTAAAATTGGAGATTACATCCCTATAGTTTGCGTTAATTCCTTAAAACCGCTTTAAACGACCACATATCATAGTTTCGTGGAACTGAAACATATGAATCTGAAAAATAATCTCAACGCAGCTGCAAAATAAATGATGTGGAGCAAATATGACAAACTGAATGGAAACACTTGTACTCAAGTACGTAGCGTGAGGTCATTCATGTCAACAAGCAGACACAGGAAGCAGGCGGAGATTTCATTGTGGTTTTTATTTGCACTCAATCATGTGATAAACAGCTGCAAGTATAAATAAGAGATAAGGTATTCCAATGTGACCACACATTGTCAGCACCAGTGGACAGACACAACAAGAAAATCGTGATCTAAGGTGCAATCCGCTCAAACACAACAACATATGAATTTTCCTTGTAGTGTGCATCCCCGTTGACACTGCAGTTTTCCATTGTTTGTCGATATTGTGCAGTTTGGACCGTTATATTACAAAAGACACGTATTCACAGAACAAAAACTCTACCAAATTCATACAGTAAATAAAAAAAACGACATGAACATGAGGATGTATCAGTGCTTTTCATCGCAGCGGTTAGGTAGGTAGCTTTGTCTTCCAGTTATGAAGCTGTCAGTGGTGCAAAAAGGCTTCGATCCATTCCAATGAACTCACATGTTTGTGGTTGAACTTCAAATTGAATAAAGAAGAGGATCGCTTCATCTTATCTACGCTTGTAACACTGGAAGAGTCGGGTGGATTATTTAGCAGGACCTCGTTTGCACTTTGGAATGATTCTGACGCGGAAAACGGCCCGACGTGGGAGAATAACGCGACGTAAAATAAATAAATATACACGTTTAAAAGATAAGCTTGCATCCTGCATGTTGTCGTGTGGAACATTTTGTCGCGACTTATTACATTTCGCTCAACGCGGCCTGCAGTAAAAAGACATTCGTGACACGTTAAATTATGTAGAAAAAGGCAGCTAAGTAGTACATGATACAAGTGCAAAATCTGACAGTGAGGTAACACAATCGTATCGTAAAAATCAAGTTTCACTCGCATTCGTATGCCTACAACTTTTAGTAAGTTACAACACGGTTCCCCTAATGTGTTCAAAGTGACGCGCTCGTTATCTGCCGCTCTGGTCTGGTTAACGTTAAACTGAAAAGTTTTAGCTGTAGCCACTCCTCGAAGGATTCTCTTGACCCATATTAATATTATGGCAAAGTCATACCGTATAATGTCTCAAACGACAGTGTTGAGTTTGAAATGAAAACTCCTTTCCTTTGCTCTAAGCTTTCTGAAGGAAAAACTAGTTGTCCTGCTCGGATACACACTTCCCCCAGGTGTTATTCTTCACTTTCCGATTGGTTACCAGATTCCACTGGATCTCCCTCCGGGAGGAGCGAGAATCCTGGCCGAGGATCTCTTTGGAATGTTGTCGTCGATCTGAGCACCTGAGGGAGCAAGAACAGGATCGTCTTGAACCTCTTTGTGCTGTTTGTGTGCCGTTCAGTGTGTCAGAGAATTTCCCTCCCATTCAGCCGCACAAAGAAGCATTCATCCATGGCATTGTGAAGGATTTTGTAAAGAGTTCTCCAAAAAGGATTAGACTAAGTCACCAAAAGTCCCACTGGGAATTAAGCAATGTTGTGAGTCTAAAAGGAAAGCCGCAGCATAAAGTTATTATGATTGCCCTTCAAGGCTTTTAAATCCTGGCTAACACGGCCGCCATGTTTGTTTTTTCAGCTGTAATAAACGCTTATATACACCTGCGGAGTGTATAACAGGCAAAGGATATGAGTAAAAAGATTATATGTGAGTTGTAGACATCTACTGCGAAACACTTTGAAATATTGTTGGTTATAAATAAAGTTATCATCCCTTCATAAGATATTACTTTTTTTCTAAATATGTCATATTAAACAATTAATTCATACAGGTTTGGGGTTAATCAGGAACAAGAGGCAGTATCCGTCCAAGTATAATCAAAATATAATAAATAATGGAGAGATAAGGTCTGAGGGAAGATTCCACGATGACAGCGCCCTCATCAGGTCACCAAATGTATTTCTTTTAAGACCCACACTGGATCATAATTTCACCATTTGAGAGAATATTACCACTGAAATCTGATAATTCAAAGAAGCTAGTGGCTCTCACCAGAAAGGCTGAAGCTGGACTCCTGGAGGTCCCTCATGCCTCCGTGCCGGGTGCAGGGGCGTGTTGGAGTGTCCAGATCTGGAGCCCCAAAGTCTCTCTTTCCTGAGTTAGCCACTTCAACCACTTCGCCTACGTAGGGCTCTCGCTCCACAGCTTTCACAGCCTGGCACTGGAAGGGTAAACATATGAGTAACTGCTGTTACCTATTTTAAATATTAAATGAGAATGTGCACGTTTCATGTCAGCATTCTGCACTTGTCTTGAGCGTGATACCTTTTCTCTCTGCACCATCTTCTTGTAAAGGTAGTCTGGGAAGGTTCTGAGGGGACAAAACTTCCCAGAGCCCTCGGCACACGTGAACATGCCATTTTCATAGACCAGACGCCCGCGGCTGATGGTGACCAGGGGCACGCCGTGACAACGAATACCTTCGTAGAGGTTTATGTCTCCTGCTTGGACCTGGTTATCCACTGAAATGGTCCTGCAGACACAGAGAGAGAGAGAGAGAGAGAGAGAGAGAAACAAAGAGGTGACCCAGTTTGGACATAATGAGATGATGGAGACCTGAGCGGCCTCAGAGGTACAGGACAGAATAGATGCTGCTGCAGTGAGACAGGAGGGTCGATGCCGGGATGAATCATGTTTCATACTTAGAGCCCTCGGGGTCCCAGACAACCACATCAGCGTCTGCCCCAGGGATGATCCTGCCCTTCCTGGGGTACAGATTGTAGATTTTGGCTGCATTTGAGCTTGTGACTGCTACAAAGCGATTCTCATCCATTTTACCTCCAATCTGCAACATATAACAAAGAAAGCAACTGAAGAATCACTTTGATTGGATACACCTCATCATGTTTAATCCTTTTATGCAAATCAGGAACCACTACACCAGAAAACAGATGTCTTATTTCTCTCGGTAGCCAGACAGGAACTAAACACCCCCACGTACCACCCCTTTCTCCCAGATGATGCTCATGCGGTCCTGGATACCAGGAACCCCGTGGGGAATCTTTGTGAAATCGTCCTTGCCCATGGCTTTCTGTTTGATGGTGAAAGGTCGATGGTCCGACCCCACAACATTCAAAGTGTCGCTGCGAACGGAACAGAGACAAAGAGAACGGACTGAAGCTGGTAACTTTTTCAAATCATCCATTTCTAGTTGCGTGGGATGTGACTTACTTTCCCAGAAGGCTCATAAGGACGTTAGGGGTGTTGGGGTCCAGGCGCAGCGGTGGCACGGTAACGTGGGCAGCAGCGTAGCACCAGTCCTGATGATAGTACTGCATGCCGTTCAGCACCGCGTGGGCTGTGGTTGTTTCCCCGTGGACCACCTTACCTGTGGTCAGAACCCGGCACAAACACAGAATGGATCGAGTGACACAGGTAACGGTCGAATTTCACGACTAATGGTTCATAATCAGCGTGTGAAATTGCTCCTCAGGTACTAATTCAATAAGCCGTCTTACCCTGCATCTTGGCTGTGGACACCACATCTCCTGCAGACTTGCTGGACACACTGACCAGATAGATCGGGCAGTGGGCCTAACAGAAGACACACACACACACACACACATAAGGTCAAACCAGTTAGACGAGAACTGTATACATCCTTAGCATTATATAAATCTATATCGTGTATAAATAAAAGATAAGGAGCTCTCACTCACCCTGTTGGCGATGGTTATCGCCCTGTGAGTCGCCTCCGCTTCCAACTGCGAATGAACCGAGTGTCAATATTTGCTGCAAAATGTACTAAAATGTACATGTAAATCCTGTGAATTTTCCACGTTACTTATGTATCAATAAATGAACTGGTAGGTCTAAAAAAGGCAAAAATTTACCAAACACACTGATTCTCTCACTGTAATTATATCATATCATATTTATTGTACGTATTTGGGCTCTGTCAGCGCTCCAGCAATACGTTTGTTTTACGAGCGAGACCAAATGCAAACGAGAGAGTGTTCGGCGTTGCAAAACGTTTCAAAAAAACAAATTGCATCAGTGCAGCTTTTCTATTCAAGCCATTCAAGAATGCGGTTCTATGCCAGTATAAGAGACTTAGCCACCTTCCATTCATTTGCTAAATCGCTAAAGAAAAGGCAGGTCGGTGACCATCTGTTGCGGTTAAAAACAACAATCTGAACATTTCTAGGGTTCGGAAGTAGAGAATGGATTTGGTTTCGTTGTAGGAGTAAATTCTTGACAATTCACTGTGAGTCAGAGTATTGTACCTCTTCAGGACGACTGATTTCGATCCCCTCAGGGCCACTGATGCCCAGGTCCAATACTTCCTTTGCACCCTGAGAAGAATTGAGAGATTTGACGCACAATTTAAGTCCTTTAATATATATAAAATACAGAAAGCTTTTATTGACGTCCATACGTGATGATAAATTCAACCCTCACCTCTGCCACCAGCTCCCCGTTCTCAGCGTGGACCCTCGCAATGGCTCCGATGTCCTTACAGTGGTGCAGAACCTGGAAGAGCTCACTGTCCCTCAGCATGTACGAGTCCTTGTACGCCATGGACATCTGAAAGGAATTCACTCCGTTCTCTCTCACCAGCTTCTCCATCTCAGCTCGCACCTGCAGGACGAGAGAATAGATAATCACTCATCTTCATTTTCACGTCTGAACAGCTCGAAGCAAGAAACTGCTTCATTTCTCTGGATGTCAGAGAAAGTAACGATCGTGTCGCATCTTGGGAGTTATGGGAAATTACAAAAACTTCAACTGGATCCTCCGGTGGAAAAATACACCTCGATTTTTGCTTTTCTGAATGTTTGTAGCTCAGGCTTCAAAAACAACAAAACAGGAAATGCCCGGATGCCTACGGTACCTTGGGTCCCCACCAAGTCACTCCCACGTGCAGGGCGTAGTCGCAGCAGGATTTGGAGTCCGCCATGTTGCGGCACTTCTCATAGGCCTCCAGCAAAGACTCGTTCTTCTCTGGCAGAACATGTCCGATCACCATCGTTGTCCCTCCGGCTAAGGCCGCCTGGGAGAAACACACGTACGAACACACACCACCGTAAATCAGCTGTTTGGACAATTTATAGTTTTTCTATTCACTCAGCTGCAGTTATCCGAACATTAAACTAAGCGATAAAGTGACGCTCAGTGAGGGCCGAGGATCCAGTCGGGTAAACGTATTGATTGACCGAGCCCATAAATGCTAAACTGAATGGTAATCAACACAGCTTCTACTCCAAACGGAACGGAAAGAGCAGCGATCGCCATTATCATTATTGTTATTTGCGGAGGACTACCGGGGGACTGCGGGTCCGTTAAAACGCGGCGCTGACGGCCCCTCTGTGAGCAGTATAATAAAGAAGAATTTAACGACGTTACAGTTGGTGTCAGATAATCCACGGAAACATCTCACTTTTAGAAATCAGGAAACTCAAAGTCCAGTTAATCTCCATCTCCATCATCCCAGCCAGTGAAAACAGAGTGTGTTTTGTGTATGAGTGCATGCTTCACTGAGCATCTGTCAGCTGACCCTAGAGAGTAGAGTTGTGTCTAGTGGGAGGGAGGATGAGGGTGAAGGGGGGGTGGCTCTGAGAACCATTGTCTCCACGCACACAATGGCGTAAGTGAAAACGCTTTGCAGCAGTCTTTGCAGCAGTCTTTGCAGCAGCGCCCTGGTATCCATGGAAACAGATACCGATCTGCATTTGTCTTCGTGCCACTTCTGGCACAAGGCAGCAACGGAGCGTCAAGGGAGGGGCGGAGGAGAGAGAGAGAGAGAGAGATAGAGGGAGGGACGAGGGCAGAGCGAACAACAGAACGCCCTGTCTGCGCCTGCCAGCCGTGGCGACCCAGTGGCTAAAAACTCGCTCGGTTGCCCACGTGAAACGCGGCGTCCTCCCCATCTCGGCCTCCGTCGTGTTGAAGAACTACAGGGCGATGAGTCATCATGGTGCCCCAAAGCAGACCGGGCTGCCCCAGTCTGCGGGCGGCCATGATGATCATGATTCCAGTCGGCCTGCTGCACTACAGCATCACAGGAAAGTGCAAAATCATCCTAGTGACTGTGAACGGGAAACACTTAGTGCCCATGTGACCTTTCTAGAACATAAAAGTAGTGAAATTTACATATAAACAACTACGTTTATGTATGCTTAATACACTTAACCTGATATCATCCTCATATTTTACATTCTTTTTACAGTTGATTGTAATGATTTGTTGCCCTGTGTTTGCATTCTTAGCTTTATATCATTTATCTTATAGCACATCACCATTCTTATATCATTCATCTATTACTGACAGTTAAAATAGACTTCATGGCTTAAATAACAACTTAGTTATTTTATTTTCGCTAGTGTCTCAGTAGAAATATACACAAAATTTTCTCCTTACACTATTTTTCTTATTATCTGATTATTTTTAAACTAACTTCACCTTTCTACTGCCCTGTATTTGATGCCAGAGGACAAAAAGAAGACTTTTAAGACTGCAGTCATAAAATGATCATCAGTGATAAATGATCACACGTCTGCGATAAAGTAAAAACAACATAAAACCGACCTTCATCTTAACGTTTAAAGCACAAAGTCCCCTGAAAAACATGCTGTGATAGGATTTGGTCTGCCCTGTTCGATACATTTCTATTTCCTGTCCTTGACTTTTCACTTCCAGCTGCTCCTCGGTTACCTTGGTGCCGCTGTAGTAGTCATCTGCCGTGGTGGCGTTCATGAAATTCTCCTCCAGGTGGACGCTGGTGTCGATCCCCCCGGGGAGGACCAGCTTTCCTGACGCGTCGATGACTTTTGCCCCGCCTGGGATCATCAGCTCCTTCCCCACCAGTTGGATGATGCCGTTCTCGATGTAAACGTCGGCCTCCTGGGTGCAGTCATCGTTCACCACCTTGCCACCTTTAATTAGGATCCGCACCATCGCTGAGCTGGAGGACATGGCTATCGCTCTGTACGGACGAGGGAAAAGAGATCTGTTAGGATCAGGGCATCAAATGAACAAAACACACTCCACCAGTAAATATCCTTTAAAACATAAACACTCAGAGTACCTCATTCTGACTAACAGAGGGAAGACTCAGTGATGCTGCTGTGTGGTCCGTCAGGCTGTGAGTGACATCAGCTACAGGGCTGAGTGGGCCGTGTCAGTCACTGCCTGTAACCTGGTGTCTCAATGGACAGTGATGTAGTGGTCAATGGTGCAAAAGCAAAACGCCACAAACAAAACAAAAACAAGAAAAAAAAGAACATTTTCTGAATACTGTCGTAATGAAAGAGCTCTTAGAGTGGGACTCAAGTCTGAGAGCTGCCAAGCGAAAGGTCAGGAATAATCCAGAAAAAGATGGGAACAAAAGCACGAAGTCAGCTATCGAACGGAGAAGTAAAATACGAGAGAAGTTCAGAATTTTCCACAGAAGTAAATTAGCCATAAAAAATTTGGATTTATCATTTCCTGTCCTTTTTAATCTCTTTTCTATCCTCAAGTAAACACAATAAAGATAAGGGCAATCAGAGACAGACTTGATGCTCGGGGACAGGAATTATATGAAGATATACAATATATAATATAAAATCAATATAATACAAACTCCATCTTGATCAGCAGCTCTTGATTGTTAAACTGCTGCAATAAAAACAGGAATGCTAAAGGATAAAAACAAAGTCTGGGACCGCACACTGAGTGATCCAGATTCAGTTGAAGTCCTGATGAAGATTTTGGTTATGATCATGGTGAACTGTCATTGTTTTATTCTTATATATTTGTTGCCTTATTGCACATTTTAGTGTTGTTTATTAAGTTTTTTTCTATTTTGAGCTCACACACCAAGTTTACTAGAGACCATAACGAACCATCTATTTACTTGTGACCCCTTCATGTTACTGTCACTGTGCATCACGCTTTGGTCATATTCACTGCTTGTGTGTGGCGTGTGTGTGGGACCAACTTGTCACTGGTGTTTTGTTCAGATGACAATGAGTTTTGCCCCTGGATAAGGACACATCCTCAGCACAGTTCAACCAAGTACAAAGTCATAATGTGGCTTATTATAGTGAAGTTGTGAGTTCAAATCCCACTGAAAAACACTTTTCAAGACTTTAGTAACAAGAAACAGGATTATCTGTACTAATGAATAATGCTGCATCTGCTCTTTTACCTTGGAGAAGTGTGGATTTCTCACAAAAATAAAATAAATAAATCAGCAATCCAGATCCGGATTATCCCGGATCACTGAGACAGAGAGAGCGAGAGCGAGAGAGAGAGAGAAAGAGAACCCATCAGAGTACCCACAATGCCCTCTGGGGGTGATTGATGAGATTATGGACAGGGACAGCCTTAGCTATTTTATCCCCTCCACATAGTAACCATGACGACACTCTTTCAAAGTGAAGTGATAATGTCACTCAGCAGAGTTCAACAGAAAGTAATGATGTCATGATATTTTAAATCTGTCCTGATGGCAACACATGTGGAATTAAGATCCCAGATGAAAACTCGCTGGATTATTAGAAACAGGAACAGAATTAATCTGACATGTAAGAAAGTTGGTGTGCTGCTCTCTTCTACATCTGGATAGCACTTGAAATGTAATAAAATGCAGAGACAAAGAGATAAAGAACTTATAGAAGGAAAACACACACACCTGCACTCGCACATACAGAGCACGAAAAAGCAAAGAATTTCTCCAAATCAACATCTGGATTTGGTTTCTGGCACTAATTCACTATTCATCCACAGGAGAGAAACATGATAAGTCATCCAACGCTCCTCCTTTTATAGTAATGTATTAATCATGTGATATATACAGTAGTTGTGTGTGTGTGTGTGTGTGTGTGTCCTACGTGGGCGTGCAGGATGCGTATGTCTGAGGGTGCGGCTACACTGCATGACATGGACTCCCTCTCTTCACACATTTTGGAGGCTGATGATGAGTTCATCCACACAAAAATTAAATTTTAGAATATTTAAGTTTCCTCACACAAAGTGTCTATAAGTTACATTATTCCTTTTTATTATAACGCCAATATGGGCCATATTATGGTTATTGATACAAAAACAGGTGAACTTATTTGACCCATTTAAAGACTTATTGACTTGATTAATTATAATCAAATATTAATACAAACACCAATTATCATACAGGAAATTCCAGTCTTGTCTACATATGAACCACATTCACTTCACTTTAGACTGAAATTATCACACTTAATCTGGATTAAATGTCTTGTTGTATTTCTACAGTGGATTTGCCCATAAAATGTGGTCATTCCTGGATGTAAACAGATGGAATCTCAGGGTTTCCTGTGATGATTCTCTTGTCTGATCGGATGATTCTCCTCCATGACACTTCTACTTGTGCGTCTTGACACAAAGAAACCGCTCTCCATCCGGCATGGTGCGTTCATTACCGGCCGAGAAAACGCCTCCCAACTCCCCGGTGCGCCCTCCTCGTCCTCCTCTACAGCAAAACCAGCTCGGTGTCTGGTAAAGTTGCAACCACACAGACACTCCAGCCCGGTTAGGTGTGTATTCTCTAGTTTTGGGTTTGTGCATGAGTGCGCGTGTGTGTGTAGGTTTTTGGAAGGATGGCAGGCTTCCAGTCAATATAGGCAGGGCAGCCACCCATGCAGACGCACAGCCAGGAGGAGGGGAGGAAGAGGGAGGGGGGTGCATGGAAACAAAGTGTCCAGAGCGCGCACACACACACACACACACACACACAAACACACGCACAGAGTGTGAGAGAGAGAGAGGAGACAGAATGAGGCTGGGCTCCACGTACCTCTCCTCCTCCGGGCAGGCGGCTCGATCTGCTTCACTTCCTGACCGGCACACTGAACAACACAACCCACGGAGGACGGCACTTCCCACGGAGACACACACTCACACACACTCACACACAGATGGACGCCTTCCCGGCCTGTTCGGGACCAGCATACAGCAGCATCACCACTGTCAAGTCAAAGGGGAGGGAAAACATCACACCTCCGGTTAAGACTTTCGAAATAAAATCGGTGAATTGTGATTGGGTTGACTAATCTGCATGAAGTTTAAGTTAATTTTTTTACATGATTTTTCCATTTTTCATCCATTATGTTTGACAGCTTTCTATAGCAGATGCCATATCCTTCCATCGGTGCGGATCAAGCATAGGTTTTTAATTTATTAATTCAATCATATGTATTGATGCTCATTGAGTAGTTAATAAAGTTGAACAGAAGTAGCTAAATAAATGTTGAAAAACGTTTTTAACTACTAATTGAAATACATTAAATCAGTTTATTTATTATCGTAGCCTAATTCTCAAAAGAAAATTACGCCCGAAACTGATGATTTGATGACTACTTTTCACCTAGCCTGAATGAACACGGTTTCTTTTTATAAGCTCATCACGGCTAAAAGAGGTTATATCCCTTTATTTTGTAGAAAAATATTAGAGCTTCCGGTTAAATGCTATCTTTCACTGTCTGACTTGACACGGCATGCAGCATCCCGACCTTAAGGAGCTGCGACTGGCCAATCAGCAGCGCCGACTGAGGGCTCGGTCTCCTTAACAACCAATTGCTTTGTGCCGAGGGCGTGTCCATCCAGAGGAGGCCGTACCACTGTCGCAGGACGTGGGTAACAGCGAGGGAAAGCACACTGAAGCCATTATCGTGTCATCTTAATATGAATTAAACACCTTAAATACGATTTATGAGCTTGTCTCCATTCATTAACGCAATATTGACTCCATGTATCAGCGTTCACAGCCTGGGTTCACACTGACCTGCAACAATTACTCCATAATTTACATGCATAAAACAAATCAATCATAAATCACATTTATGGGCATATTGCATTAGTTGCAAGAGTAAGTGCGAGTCTATAAACCCCCCATGCGTGACGAAAGACCGTAGAGTGAGGACACTGAGAATGAATGCCCTTCTAGAGGACACAATGGCAACAACACTGGACATGGAGATACATAAATACATATACAAGAACATATAAATTAATACTATGTGGCACAGTTAAATGCTGAACCACTTCACTGGTTAGTACATTGAAAGGAAGTTCAATTTATTTCTATTTCTAATTATTGATTGCCATGCATCGAATGAAATGTTGCAATTACTGATGCCAGTATTTCAAATATTTGCAAATTTTCCCTTAAAATTATGTTTACTACAGATTTCCTCAGAACGCATCCTGAAATATTTGGCATTTTTGAAAAAAAAATTGGGCTTTTCACCAGAATTGGACCTTGAACGGATCCCACCCTCCTGGTTGAGAGCAATGAAAACTCCTTACAGAAAAAAAATGACCCAAAGTGACAGATTTTTGCACAAAAACAATACATTTATTCAAGTGTTCTCCAGCACAAGTACATACGGAGCCTTTATCTTATCTCTGGACACTAAACAGAAATATGGGGAAAAGTGGAGAGTGAATGCTACATTTGCTGTATGAACTGGTCTTGAGGAAACGTGTATAGGCCATAAAGAGTTATGACGGAAAGTATCACTGAATATAGAATTATCCTGCCATGAACAGTGAGCTGAAAAGTTGCCGCGGATAGAAACAAAACAAGCATAAACCGATTCAAAACAACATCCTGCAAACAAACATGGAGAATATTACGGCATGGAATGTAGGATTAAGAAGCGATGCGTATTAAGCATACATTATGCAACAGTAAGTTATTACTGATTTTTTTTTTTCTCGTTATGAGTACATGATTTTTCCCACAGATAAGCACCAACTACAGCAATCTCTAGTCTAAAACAATATAGGAAACCTTTCATTGTTTGTTATCCTTATTTTTTCAAGTACAAAGTTAAAATGCTTTTGTTAATATATTTATATGAGTGAAATAATAGTTCTTTCCCATTACTACAAGGAACTTAAAAACAGTCATTGTCAAGACATGTTTATTTCTCTTCCAATCAAATATATTTTTCCTTGATTAGATAAAATGTTTAGCACCATCGGAAAACACCTACAATCCCTCTTACAAAAGAAACAGAAGCAAAAAACACCACCGTGTAGGGCTGTGCGGTGAAGTGGAAAGCGTTCATCTTAAAGCTCAGTCCTCAGGCCACTGTTTGGGTCACATGACGGTTTATATGGATTCACTTGACACAAATCAACTCATCATCAGGAGTAAAAACGTAGACTTGGAGTCTAATCTAATGCTCAAAGCAAGTTTTGAATCAAATTTTGTCTTTTGATTTAATTTTCAACCTAAGATACTCTAATTTGATGATATATATTAGCGAAGAATTATATTTGTACAACTCATATGTAATTAAAAAATGATTAAAACAAATTGAAAACAGCAACCAGAGAACTCTATGTACAAAATGTACAAATATTAGGGGATGCAAATATGATATGAGGTGGGGGAGAGGGGGTAACATCTGGTCACAATATCACAAAGCACAAAGACTCATACTGATCCCTGTGTGTATGGACAAAAATGATGGCAATAAGGTCACTTAAGAACTTAATTACATTATGAAATTAAATTTCAAATCATCTTACTTTGACAAATCCTTAAATATGATATAGATAAGCAACAATAGCATCTGTTTTTCTTACCCTCTTTGAGCGCTGACATCTTGTGTCAGTTTTACGTTTTGACAAACTGTAGCTTAAATCCTCCATTTTTAGAGAACTGAGAAGAATTTCCTCGATCAGATTCCAAAATTTTGGACCTGGATCTAATTTAGTCAGCAACGACTTTTCAGGGAAATGTCAAGAGGGCAAACCGTCCTTCAGAAGGGACAAACTAGTATACAAAACATGCGACACGGTTTTTAACTATGCCTCACATTTTACAATCTTAATAGAAATAGACATTCTTTGAATCTGGGTAGTAACATACTGTATCGCTGCTTGGAAACAGGGAACAATATGGATGGTGTAC
>OMNV01029543.1:9894-77827 GCA_900303265.1 Brotula barbata
ACGAGTATGTGGACGTTAGATTTTTTGTCCAATCAGATTTCAGCCTCTATGTGCTGCCATGTCAATCTAATCTGCCCAGGACCTTCAGAATCAGTAGTGCTGGCCCACGGAACTTCAACTATATTAGCAATGGGACTGTTTCTTTACCAATCAGATTTCAAATTCCCCTCTCAGGTCCAGCCAGCTGCAACCACAGTAACGTCAGCATTTTTCCGTCCTCTGATTGGTTGGTCAGAGCAAAACCGTTACAGCCAAGTTCAACTAGCAAAACACGTCTGTAGCGATCTGCACACATTAATACATTTGAGTCAGAATTTTTTACACCCACAATTTCTGACGGAGGAGAAATTGACTTTGTCTCGGACATACTTTAAAATCCATTTTCAAGGCAGACTTTTCCAGAAAAGATAGACATCGTGAGGAGAGGTCGGCCAACCCCGATAATTGCGACGTGATAGTGGTGGTATTAAGAGGTGGATTAAGTTCGGTAAGTCCCCACTGAAGGCCCAGGTACCAAATGGTAAAAGTAATGAAGTTTCTCTGGTCCTACATGTAAATTCGCTGGCATTAAAATCGGTTGAATTAAATGTAACAATATAATAGATTTGTATCTTGCTTGAAAGTAAAGAATTGGATTGATCATATTGTTCCCTATATAATCATAATCAAATCAAACTGACCTTGAGTCTAAAGACTTACACCACTAATATAATGATACTAATGGATTCAGACCCGAAATGAATGACCACTCCATTGCATTAGTCTGAGGCGGTGAAGTAGACATGTTACAACTTGGAAAGGCATTCCAGTTACATTTTCAAGGTGGTCAGAGCCAGGTAGCTGATGGGCGGAGCTTTGCGGGACAAGTGTTGTATTTCACTTTACATCCCTGAATCTCAACAATTCATTTAGGAAGAGTCTAAACTGGAATGCTGCTGTTTGTTCACTTTTGAAGAACTTTTGACCTGAAGGAAGTTCAACAGTGGGGTGATGTTGTTCATTGTTTCCTTTATCTAAGCTTGGCAGAGAGTTTTTCACTTATACTTAACAGAAGAGCATTCTAACATCTTTTTGGACGTCACACTGTCCAGTAGATTTCCACTCTTAACACGTCACAACTGAGACACCATAAACTAACCACAAATATGTGCTGAAGCTGTTTGTTACTGACCTTTCGTCATCTGTACAGCCACGATGCACTCTGTGTCATCGTCAGTTACTAATGCACTAATTCACAAATGGGTGTGTATTTTTCTCTTTTTCTGTCCATCACAGGAGTGTTTGGATGGGGCCTGAACCCACTCAACCCAGGTAAAAAGCATTTTTTTTGTAAATTATGAAACTGCCCATTGATGAGTCATGTAATCACTGTGACACTGACTGCAGGTTGTTCTTGAGTAAACATTTCAAATCGCTGGTATTCTGACGGCTGCTGACTGAGCAGCTTGATGTTGACATAATGACAGTACACCCAGGGATTTGCAATCTGGACAAAGATCAATGATATTGCATGATTGTCTCATTAGGATACAGAACATATGCATAACATAGCAGGATACACAAAAACATGGAATACGTCAGAAAAATTCACAACCGAATTTAAATTAATACGCTGATGATTTTACAACATGTAAAGGTTTTTCAGAGTTGCATTCTGGAGATATTTAGCATTAATTTGCCAGATCCTTAGACCACAAGGGCCAATTCAAAGGCGCACAGACCTGGAAAGCAATGGAGAATGCTCCCACTTAGAAATAACAACATGAAGGTATTATATAGAAATACCAAATTCTATGAAAAAGCAAAGTGACACACAGAAGTTCTCCCCCTCATCGTATGTCTCCGTCAGTCCAAACAGGTAACCCCTTCATAGAGATCATTGAGCAGCCGAAGCAGAGGGGGATGAGGTTTAGATACAAGTGTGAGGGACGTTCAGCCGGCAGCATCCCCGGAGAGAAGAGCAGTGACACCACTAAGACGCATCCTGCCATCAAGGTGAGAAGGTTGCATCATAGTGGCGCAGGATTTCCTGCTATGTTTATCAAAATGATCATTATCAATAACAAATGAATGAATACTAATATAATGTATTAAATCCTCCCTTCAGGTGCACAACTACAGTGGTCCATTGCGCATTCGCATTTCGTTGGTGACCAAGAATGCACCATACAAGCCACACCCCCATGAACTCGTGGGGAAAGACTGCAAACATGGCTACTATGAGGCTGACCTGCAGGAGAGACGAGTACACAGGTATATTGGAGAGGTTCGAGTGGGATATTTGCTGATCTGGATCCTCTGCCGGATATTTATCATTCAGTGACTGAGTATTAAGTTTTGTATTTGGAGAAATCCAACCTGAGAGCCCACATCTGGACAAAAATGTCAATATTTTATAATCGACTTTAAAGTTACTGCTACAAATTAGACGTCCCCTCTGAAGTTTGGTGTGGTACTAAAATGAATTAATACGTATGAAGTGACTGTGTGTTTGTGTGTCTGTGTGTGGTCTCCCTCTTCAAAATCAACTGGACAGAATCCGTCTGTCTATGACATCCAAATGAGGTTAATGCTAATCACATGCTCGTATCCAGGTGCATTTGGAAATAAAATCAAGCCTAAAGATGTTGAGAGAAAGTGTGTCAAAATGCAAATTGATACACAAATGATGTGTATGTACAGCCCTGTTATATAGAATGATGATAAGGTGACGGGGCCACAGGTCAAACAATTGCTGACTCAATTGCAACTATTAGAGGTGTTGCACATGTCATACCCGGTTGGTTCTGGGGACATTTTAATGTGATATTTAAGCGATTTTGTAGAATTCACTCATTAGTTCTGTTGTAGTCAAGTAGTCTGTAGAATGGACGAAACATTCTGTGGACCATTTCTTGAACCACGTCTTGAAAAACTCCCTTCCATGAAGTTATAAGTTTAATCACACATATGTTCAGGGTCTGCATTTTTCATAGTTTTCAATCCTAGTTAATTTCTGCTGCTGCTTCTAATCAGTTCTCAGGTTGTGCAACATCCATTCCACAGCAGAGAGAATGTTGTGGAGACGTGCATGCTGGGAGTTGTAGTGATAGTTAATGTCAGTGAGTAATCTCCATCCATTGTATAAAAAGGTGATTATGGTTGAATTGATCTGAAATTCAGAATAGAAACCAGACTTTAAAAAAACGTTAGTAAAAATGTGGTTTTACAAGTTTGATAGCCGTCAGATTACAATGCATTCTACAAGCTTTTACAGATCGCTTAAACATGTGAGTTCAGTATTGGGGTAAAATATCTAGATAAATGTAGTGCCCCAGTGATTCATCAGTATTTAAAAAAGGTATTTAGATATCAAGATTGCATATATATATGCAGGCCGTAAAGGGGGTCTGTCTGTCTGTTTGTGTGGTGTGTGACGAAAAGCAAACATTGTGCTTTCAACCAATTCCAGTATTTTGTCATAATCACCAAATGCAACTGTATTATTAGTCATTTGTTCTTAAGATACATATTATGTTATGTTCTGATGAAGGCTCTAGACTAATAGGAGACAGTGTCAAATTAAGATAAATACTGAGGTTTTTTTATGTCAATGGATGGATGCTTCTGTTAAGATATAAATCTGGTTAGTACACACTGAAATGTTTCTTTGTACTTTTTCTGCACTTTACTTCCACAGTGTAAGCCCTAGGGTATTTTCAGAAGGATTTTTCCAGAACTGCAGTGATTGACTATTACAACTAAATGCACATTAAAATGCATAATAGAGTATCTATTCTATCTATACTCAACCTGTGGTCCATGTCCTCCTGGTGGTCCTTGTGGGTATTGCAGATGGTCAGTGACTGACTTACATAAAATACACATAATATAATAATACAATAATAAATAATACACTAATACAGTATAATACATTGTTTCAATTTGGACAATTTTTGATCGATTTAAAAAAAAAAAAAATCAAATCCATCTAAATAAAAAATTAATGTGACAGTTTATTTTTTGCACGAATACCTGAAGAATGAATACAGTACACTGTACTGCTTAGAATAGACAGGTTGCCAAAATTGGTTGAAACCCCATGCTCTAATGATTTACTGTCACTTGATCTCTGTCTGACTATGTGTTTGCTTTCAGTTTTCAAAACCTGGGCATCCAGTGTGTGAAGAAAAAGGATGTGAATGAGGCCATCACGTGCAGGCTGCAGACCAGTAACAACCCCTTCAACAGTGAGTGGTCATCTTTGAGAATTCTGCACAGAAAACTTTTTGTGGCCCTTTTCTTTTCAAGAATAATACAATAATAATAACAATAATTATACAATTAATTTATCACTTTAGCACATCACACACGTACACACAACTTTTACAGCATGAGCAGCAGTAAACATAAGCAGAAAAAAAAGGAGTGCTACTTACAGAGACTTAAACTACAGAATTCCAGTACATCGATCATCTGTAATTGTTTTCCAATTACTGTAATTATTGCCATAAGAGAAGCACAGTAAAGCAGAACCTGTATTTGTTGCTTTCATTCTCGATTAAGACACAGTTAGCCTACTCGTAACAGTAAGCAGCACTTGGCCAGACTGCTGTGTTGCCTGACTGTGTACCACACCCATGCTGTGTTGTTCTTTGGCCTGCAGTTCCTGAGGCGAAGGTGTGGGAGGAAGAGTTTGACCTGAATTCAGTCCGGCTTTGCTTCCAGGCCTCGATCACTTTGCCAACAGGGAAGCTATTTGCCCTGGAGCCAGTGGTTTCCCAGCCCATCTACGACAACAGTGAGTAAACACATATTCAACATATGCATATTATTTGAAGAAATATCCATGAATATGACAGAAGCAGGAGCAATATGATCAAAGTCCACTATTTAAATAAAATAAAAAATCTCTCGTCATGTTGTGTACTGTCAGTGTCATTATGGTCTTCAGTATAGACATGAAAGGCTGATGTGAAAACGTTGAATATTAAATGTACTTATTAATAAAAGATTCTCAAAATGATTTCAAAACATAGCTTGAAAGTGCTGCTTCTCTCTTTTCCTCCAGACCCTCTGTTTGAGTACTGGGTTAGATGTTTTGACCTGGTGCTTAGCTTTTTCTCATGATAGTCCATAGACTGTTGTCTAGACTGAAGGCTTACTGTTCTTGCAGTCAAGATTTCCTTGAGTGTGGCGTCTGCAGTAGTCTTCAGTGTTCCAGGCAGATCCTTCTGGGACACGGGGCTCTGACAGATGTGTCTGCCTTTCCCTGCAAAAGCCTTTATTGGGCTTGGAAGGACCAACAAGCACCTATACATCATTAGTCTAAATTTTGTTATTATGGAGTCAAAAGTTATATTGATTTATTTACTCAACATTGAATTGAGCTTTCCTTTGCAACCTAAACATTATTTCAAAATACACATTGACCTCTTTTTGTAATCGTGGCAAGCCTGTAAACAAAAGAAAGGCCTCAAAAACAGTGTTTTGCCATTTTAAGTTTTATTTGATATTGTAAGGACTTCAAGTGTGAAGAATGTTGAATACATTTTCTCCCTTTCCTTTTTATTCTTCTAGAGACAATGTTTAGTGTTTTTAAATGAAATATGTATACACACAACTGTAAGAAACCAAATAATAAAAAATAGCTTTCAATGGAGTCATAAAGATGTGCAAATGCTGGTAGAGACTGTTTGTTTGTAAAGGGGGTCGAACACTTGTTAATGATTATACAGAGCAACAAATTCCTTTGAATCACTGGTTTTCTAGGTCATGTAGAATTGTCTTACCACCCACAGACCAGCCTCTGTTTTATGCAGGTGTCTCCTGTAAATGAGGTCTTTATTATTGTATTTATGTATGTAAAACAAAAATGTTTTTTTTTGTTTTTGTTTTCATTTGCAGGGGCGCCAAACACAGCTGAGCTGAAGATTTGCAGAGTAAATCGCAACTATGGAAGCTGCAAAGGAGGGGACGAAATCTTTCTCTTGTGTGACAAAGTGCAAAAGGGTATAGTGTGTTCTGTCAATTTATTGATTCATTTTTCAATGAAAACTGGAAAAGTTATATTTCGATATTTTCTCTCTTTCTCTGCATTTAATCCATCCTAACTATGAGCAGCACTCACGGACACATGCAAACACACACACACACACACACACACACTAGCACCCAGAGGACACAGGGAGAACATGCAAACTCTACACAGAAGGGTGTGGTGATTGGCCCCTGGGACTCAAACCCACAACCCTCTGCTGTGAGGCAACCAAACTAACCAGTAATCCACCATGCTGCCCAATACAGTAAGGTTACAAGCCATAAATGCAACTACAGCCTTCACACAGATCTGATAGCCAAACATGGTAGCAGTGTCATGTAATGTTCCCCAAGTTTCCATCTACTTTTTGTGTTAGGAATAAAATGAAAATGCTCATCAAAAAGTTGATGGTGGCAATAAAGGCTAATTGGTATTTAGCAATAAAATGATGTGCATGAATATGTCATCCTTTGTCACACAGGTGTTGGTTTATCACTAAGAGAAGCAGCATGTGTTTCGTGTTAATGAGGCTTCTCTCTTCTTTCTTTCTTTTTATTGAGCTTTATAGTAGCCTGTCGCCCTTTCTAACCAGTGAAATTTGATGACATTCCTTTCCCATTATCCCACCTAATTAAAGTGCTACAGCTAAAAGTGGTTTATACCTCAGGTCAGGATTATTACGTTGATCATCTGGAAAATACATTTTTTGTAATTTTAGGGGTTATGCTTAAAAAAAAAAAAAGTTGCACTTTTTTGTGTACAAATACGCCACTCCTATTTTCTGTACACTAGGAAGCCCCATAGAGAGGCATAGAGGAAGTTATAAAATAGTCCACCTCATAACACATTAATATTCTTGTCCTAAGTGGAAAGATATAAATCTAGTTATGACCTTCACTCAGCATTAAATCATACTACCGCTTGTCAACACACAGAAAGGTCACTAGCCTAATGGTGCTATGTACGTCCCACTCCAACTGAATGTCTCCATCACAAATTTGGGTGTAGTTGCAGAAATTACATTTTTTTTCCAGACAAAAAAAATCTATCTGTTTTTGAAATAAGTCAAAAATTTTGCAAAATATACAGGAAAACTCAATCTCAGCATCCCATTTCTGCTACTATGACTTTCCCTAATACTTGTTTGTTTGTAATATACTAGATTTTGATGTAATATTTTGGGTGTAATATAAGAATAGATGTAATAATAGAATAATTTCCCCCAAAATACTTGTAAGTGTTTTAATCACCAGTGTAGTCCCTGTTGGGGACCATCCTGAAAGTGCAGTTCTTGATGCAGGTGGCCAAAATATATTTAAAATGGCATAGCCTCAAAGAAAAATAATGCAGCTCAAATTGCAACTGAGATTAGATTTTTTTTTAATGAAATCATTTAAAGCCTTAACACCACGTCTTATTTTTTGGTGGTTACCGTCATCATAGTTGCACATGAGAAGGCTTAAAGTCACAATGCATTCAATACAGTTCTCTGCAATTCTGTCTGATTATGTCTTATCTTTAGGCCTGTGATTAACCTTCCTCTGTTTGGATGTCCACTTCCTTACTTTCTTCATTATCTAGTAAATAACAAACATACAATGTCAGTTATATAATTACATCCATATAGTTGTTCACAGAGGCGTAGGCAGCAATCATAGTGTGGGTGGGCACAGAGAAAATTAGGTGGTAGAAACAGTCCTCCTTATTAGGTTCTGAAACGCCGGCGTTAACTAAATTAGGACATTACAGCTACTGGCCTGAACGCACATCAGTTTAATTAAACAGGCCACAGCATAGGTAACGTTACAGGCACCAAGAGGAACATTAACAGCATCACACATCCTCGCGCAGCGACCACTTACTCACAAACACACAGCTGACAGACGCAACAGCGTCAGCATTGCAGCCGTTATGTAGGTATTTGGCAATGTGGTAATTGTTTTTTGTAGTACTCTTTTTGAAGGTGATGGTAATCACAGGTGATTGTGACTGGGTGAGCACACAGTTTTTGACCGTGCAAAGTACATTGTGCAGCTTGTAATTGTGTAACCGTGCAAATGTGAGCACGGTTAGACGTGTAGCCAGCAAATCGTGTAGCCAGTTGTACCCAGACCTGTGCCTTGTTGATGTTGAGCGTTTGTTTGTCACTAGAATAAAACAATAATTAGCCAACAAAGTTGTCCGATTGTAGTTCGCGCGGTAAGACTAGAGTCTCCCAGTCTACCAATCCCTGTGTGGTTACTGATAAGCAATAGTCATCACCGTCAGTATTAACATATATCCACCGTGGATGTTGTCGGAGAATCGGGAGCTAACTCGCACACTGCTGCTGCAGAAGCAAGAAGCAAGAAATCTGATTTTTTTTGGTTCTGTGGTCCGATAATTGAAACAGTATTCCTTGACTGCTATCCAGTGGATGGTCCGTAAAGATGCCTTCTGATTGGGTGGGCCTGAGTGCTTCATGGGTGGGCTCAGGCCCACCAAGTCCCTCCCACAGCTACACGGCTGGTTGTGCAAACGGGTTTATTATTCACTTCAAAATTACACCTACTTATAATAAAACAGAATAAAACTAGCTACAGGTAAAAACAGAAATTAGGTTTACGGTGACAAATCAAACGCATTCCATGGTAGAAAAATGGCAGACATGAATGTCACATATTACATTACATTACCCTGAATCTGGACTATGTAATGAAACTTCTGGTGCTGTTAACAGGATGTCATCTCCACTGCATTTATTTTTATGACCATCATACTGTTCTTATTTGCAAGGCTTTTTGCTTTTTATCATTTCCCTCCCCAACAGAGGACATCGAGGTGCGATTCTTCCAGGATTCCTGGGAGGGAAAGGGCACTTTTTCTCAGGCTGACGTTCACAGACAGGTGGCCATTGTGTTTCGAACGCCACCTTACCATGACATCAACCTCACAGAACCTATTCGAGTCAAGATGCAGCTTCGCCGGCCATCTGATCGAGAGGTCAGTGAGCCAATGGACTTCCAATACCTGCCTGCTGATCCAGGTAATCTAATGCCCCATCTCTCTTCCTGAGATTAACTCTTAAGTGTTATCATTTCTCATAAATGCTTATTTTAATTGATTTATTCTTATGGCTGCTTGTGGAAATTTACCCTTGTAGATGAATACAGGCTTAATGAGAAGAGAAAACGTACTGGGGACATGTTGCAAAGCCTGAAGCTGGGGCCTGCCCTGTCAAGTTGTATGTCAATTCATTGATTTATTTATTTCAATTCAGCAATAAATTAAGTAGTCATTTTTAGATGGCGCACTGTTATGTAACGATATCTTTCGGATTTCCAGTATCAATTCCAGCAGATCGAAGGCACTTAAACCCCACGAGGAGAACAATTACACCCAAACCATCAGCAATGAACACACAGATTGGTGAGTCATTCCCACTTATTGTATTTCATAGTCATTTCAGAGGTCACGTGATTTTAATTCAGTGCTTTTCCGTGGCTATGCAAAAAGCTATTCTATTTTGACAAGTGACCACATTTTAGCTGTAATTTTCAACTCTTATTCATTCTTTTTCATTCTACTGTCTTAAAGCATTGTGGCAATAGTTGAATCTCTAAATGAAAATTTGATTGGATGTTTGACAAAATCTTCAGTAACAATGTTTAAGTCTTGACAGTACATAATAGTTGGTTCTGAGCATGAGCTGTTTGTTATATGAGATGATTACTGAATGATATTTTTTGTCATTTCAATAAACCTTTTATCTAACCAAAACAATGAATAATTATCTGTGGATGTTGGTAATATTTTGCATGAATATGTCCTACTCCACAAAGATGACACAGTAAAGATAACAGTGTCGTGTCCAACAGGTGGGAATCCAGTGGTGGCCCCTAGTGGAAGTAGTGCAAAGCCCCAGACCTCCTATCCTTACATACAGCCAAGCCAGCTCTTCTCAGTCCAGGCCAAAGTTGAACCACTTGCCTCCACTGCAAGTACAAACCAGACTTGGAAGATCATGGAGAGTTTGAACCTTGGTCCCCAGACTAAAGCCACTGCAGTGCCCAGCTTCACGACAAGCCATGGATTAGCCTCCTCCTCTGCCGCCACCACCACCAACCAGGACTTCTCAACTGTCAACTTGTCAGACCTTCATGAATTCTTCCCACAGCTGTCTTCGACCATTATGCAGGAGACAGTATCTTCTCAAGGGAGCACAGCCTCTACACAGCCCAGTGCTTCCTTTACCATTGCGAGCTCACAGTTCCGGGGGGATGCTGCAGTAGTGGACAATGATATCCTGGAGTTCCCTAGCTTCACTGAGGCCCAAGCCTCAGGCACGCTAGAGAACATCAACATGAATGATTTTGTGGACCTTCTGAACCCACAGCTCATGACCGAGAGTGGAAACGGTGCCTCTACATTGGCTCAAGCTCCCTGTCAAATAACCCTATCCAGCTCCTCTGCTACTGGACAAAATGGCGCAACCCAGAACACTTCTGAAACAGCCAGCAATCCAGGAAGCACCTGGATGAATTACCCCAACAGCATTGTCACCCTGCTCCAGAATGAGAACATGATTGAAAATTTAACCAACATCACAAACCAGCGTGATGGCTTGGATGAGTTAGACGAGCTGATGTCAGCTGATGAAGAACGTCTTATGTCCATTTTTAACACTGAAAGCATACCTGAGTATTTGGCAGGATACCCAACTTAAAAGTCAACCACATTATATTTTTTACAGACATATTTATGAGCCTTGTCATTCAGACCACTTCAGAGTTCCTTTTGACAAGAAAGAAAAGTGGTGGATATGATGGGTTGAACAGAATGTAGCAAAATTCCTCCGTGCAGACCTTCTCACTAAAATACCTTAAAGAATCAAGACGTTATTCTATGTGGACATTTGTGGATTGTTCTCATAAGTGTACAGAACAATTATGAACAGGACTGACCGACTAATCAGACTTTAGAGCTCCATATGTGTCTCTGATTTTCAATGTAAATTCATTTTGGGTAACTCCTTTGTGAATTTGGCTACCAAAAACTGTTAAAACACACACAAGATACATTATTGAATTAATTTCTTTGAATGTTTTCACATTGAGCCTGTTTATGTAGATTTATGTAACACATGAATTGCTTTTGTACTTAAATAACTTTAACAACAAATTATGTAACTCTGCTTTGTGTTAATGATTGTGTTACATTTTATGAAGGGACTGATACTTCTTAGTAGAAGATTACTTAAATGGAGTTCAGTTATTTTCCTTTTACCAGGTAAGTATGGAGACTATATTGTAATCTGTGTAGTTATATTCTGTCATGTTACTATGGTTTAATAAGGCTCTCTGCTGCAGGTGGCTTTGTTAGGATTATCAAATTATGTAACAATTTAAGAGAAGAATGAAGGTCTATATGTTTATAAAGAATTCATGATTTTGAGTACGTGCTTAAAGCAAAGAAAGGTGCACATGTGGCTTGTATGTTAAACTGACAATAATGTGATAGTATACTGACAGTATACAATACTGTTTGTCTGGCAGTATAATCTCTAATCTCACATAACTTCAGTATGAACAACACTGCTTCACTTTTCTGTAATCGGTCAGTTACTGTAGCCTGATGCATTTATGTTTATATATGCAAATTATACATTCATTGTTTGGTGTATTGTCAATAAAAAAAAGAAAAAAAACTTTTGCCTTGCAATAACGATCACATTAATGAGTGGCTATCTTCAAAAGTACTTCTTTATTGAGCAACTTTGTGATACTTGTTCAGTAAGAAGCACAAAATAAAGCCAACAGAAAATACAAAATGTATTTAAGACATTTAAAAAAGCTTCCTAAGATGCACTGCAAGATTTTCTCTAAACACTTACATAAATTCAAAGTTTTCTTCGGCTCCCTTTACATTTAGGTGTTAAAGTATTACAAAGAACCAAGAATATAATATTTATGTTCAATACAAAAATTTGACAAATTTAGTACATGCATCCAGACAAGACAAAAATGTAGAGCATTCTTTGTCAAAAGGAAGAACTTGTGATTGAAATTGCCTATATCCTGGGAGGTTGGTGTCTCTGCTCATATACAATCATGTATAATTTTCTTGTTCAAACCAGCCTATGTAACTTCAAGATTTGTAACTTTATTGATAATGTGTGAACGCCTGGGAACACATTCCAGGTCAAATTTGCTCTCATATATAGTTGGACAAAGCTTCCACCGATTGTTTCGGTATATTCCCAGGTGTGTGTAAACATCTGGCTTGTAGGAAAGAGGACACTTGATTCCTGAAGCACGGATGATAGAGTCCAACCTCATAACATCATTCTCATCAGTAAAATTCGTGTTATAAACACAAATTACCTGTTGGGATCCATTGGGATCATATGTACTGACTTTAGCTGAGGAGATCTTGCCATCCTGGACTGCCCGGGCCACACACTCCCAGGCATGGTCCAACTTGAAACCTGAGTCCAAGTGCATCAGCCATTTACCCGACAGCACGTTATGGTTCATGGCCAGCTCCTTGACTGTCTGGAAATTGACAGACCGACCACTGCTCAAAAGTCTGCCCCAGCTGTCTTGCAGACCCACAACATCCCCACTACTGGGACAGTGGTTTGGCCCCCGCACAGCAATCCATCCAACTGGGCTAAAACCGCCCTCCTCATCACCAAATCGGTGTACTTGTGAGGGTCTGTTGCTCTCCAGCCACCCATCAAATTCAGACTTAGGAGTTTTTCTTGAGTCAAATACAATCCAGGGATCCATGTCTGCAGCCATGGCCTCTGCAGCAAAGGTCTCGGCAGCAAAGGTCTCGGCAGGAACGAACTCCATCGCACCAACTACAGGGCCCTCCACTTCCTCCATGGCACTGTCCGTGTAAGGCTATTCGATTATACGTGATCTTATCCTGTAAATAAAGAAGTTTGATAGTGTATGAACATATTTAAAACACACTTCACCAGCTTCGCAGTGCTTTCAAACCATGACTGAGGTTAAAAGCGAATGTTTGCTAGTGCTGTTAGCTTGCCTGTGGTAAATATTAGCGAAATAAAGTCATCGGATAACGTTCACATCGATTTCTAAATATGTACATACAATTGTTCTTGTAATAACAGAAGGAGACCCGTAAATACTTACGAGAAGGAGTTAAATTTCTTAGTTTCGGTTTTAAGTTAACTAGCCCGCCAGCTAGCTGTTTTGACGGTCCTCCATGTTTAGCCTGAGCAATTTGTAGAAACTTTATTTATAACGAGTTTGTGAAGTAACGCGCTAAGTTTTCGTGCGGTTTAAATATATTCATAACAAATTAATCACAACGTGTAGCCGTGTTACGTTTCTTAGATTATACACCTTACTTACACGTGAGGTATACGATACATAAGAGTTAAGACAAATTATGTGTGTAGTATCTGTTCCACAGAAGTACTACAACTATTCGTTCTTTTATTGTATTAAAAGCAATTATCACCTCTTTGTCGAAAAACTAACTTACTCCGAAGATGGTTTCAAGTCATTTAGGTAATACCCGTTTACAAATAATTCGGTGATGCGCTGTATTGTTGTTAGGACGGCGACATGTGCACCGAATGTAACAATTATCCACTGAAAAAAATAATGAACTGTCAGTTACCTCGAGTAACTAACTCAACCTACAGAGCCCGCAACATTTTTAGACTTTCCATTGGATTTATAGAATGTATTGTAACATTATTACCTCGTGTTCGTTGCAATATCCTCAATACAAATGAACGGAACGTCACCGGGCCCTAAACCGGACAGCGCTGGGACCCTGCGGACTGCGGAGACGAGCCGCCGTGCCAGCTAAGGAACGAGTGACGACGACGACGTGCTAACGAATTAGCCGAGTAGTAGCTAAAGCTATCTAGTGTGTGTTCGGTGGAGCCGATTTATGCGTAATTATTCAAAGCACCCTGCATTTTATTTTAAGGTAACCACCCAGTAATTTAATCATGCCTAGCAAAAAGAAGAAATACAACGCCAGATTTCCTCCGGTAAGTCTGCTGTTTTATGAACCGGTGTTAAGACTAGCATTAGCTTTTTGCATGAGAGAAAGCTAAATTCTCGAGCTAAGTTGAGTAGAATTCGACCTTTACGTACCAACAGAGCTCCAGACCAGATAGTAGATGCCAAAATTATGTTTAATTGTACAAGTGAAAAGTGTATAGTGTGCGTTTTTGTGAACTAGCCATTCTTTACGTCAGTGTTTGCTAAGATAAGACAGGTTCAAGGGTTCCGACGTAAAGTAACAAGCTAGTTAGCTAGGTTGATAGCGAAACCACATTGTTTTTAGCAAGACAAGCTAAATTACACTATCCGCCTCTCATCACATTTTGAAATACATCGTTATCAATCCACCGAAGTGCTCCATCAATAAACAAGAACTTTGAAAGACGTCCTATCAGGCGCCATATCCATATGCACTTTGTCAACATAGCAGTCCTCAGTAGGGTGTCTCTTCTGATCAACGGAGAAGGCAGTTATTTTGTCTGTTTCTGACCGGTTAACTTACTGAAACTTACAGTTGTTGTGTTTTTTTTTTGTCACAGGCAAGGATTAAGAAGATCATGCAGACTGATGAGGAAATAGGCAAAGTGGCTGCAGCAGTACCTGTAATTATTTGTATCCTTATTGCTTCTGGACTCCTGGACTTATAATTTTGCCCAGTGTTTACTTTGAGCACTGACTGAGATTGATGCTGAAGCACTTTATCAACTATCACGTTAGCTCAAACAAATGGACTACAGTCTATATTATCGAGCAATATTAGAGGATTTATACCGTAGGGTGATATTCAACAGTTAAAAGCGGTTTGCTTTATTGGTGCATATGCAGTCTTCATTGTACTTATCAAGCCTGGAAAACTTGCCCATATTATAATTTTTTTGCATTAGAAAAATAATCTTATCATCAACCTCTGTTTAGCTACAAACTCTGTAGCAAACTATAGGCTTAGAACTTTTGCCATCTAGGAAAATGTGGTATAATTTCCATAACCAACATACCAGCAAGAGCATTGGAGCTTTTCTTGGAATCGCTACTTACAAAGGCATGTCAAGTCACCCAGTCGAGGAATGCAAAGACAATGACAACGTCACATCTGTAAGTTTTGAAGAACTTGGTGGCTTACAATATTATTCACTGAATAAATGGGAGATTCGTACACAGACTAGATACTCAAGATATTTATCATTACGATTAAAGGCAAAAATGCAATAGTCATCTATATACATGTCTGAGTATACATGACATGTTGCATAATCTGCTCATTGTGTAATTGCATTCATGGCAACATTTTCCAAATAAGAGCTTCACAAGCTTGAAGTGCTTGTAAACCTACTGAATAATGGAGCATGGTGAATTTAAAACGAACCATCCTGTCTCCACAATCTCATGGGTACCATTTGCTCATTTGAGCTTGTGTGTAAATTTGTGGAGGGCAGGTGTAAAATAATTAGCACTGCCATTTGTTAGTGTGTAATTTCCGTGGTCCAATCCATTTTGTATTTTAAGTGAAGTTAATGAATAAAGTTGAATAAAGTGCATCAAAATAATCAAATTGATTGAAATTGTGGTGAAAAGTAAAATGCGCTGATGCAGCTTATTGAAAATGTGTGTTTGCAGAAAGCAGTGTATTGAGGTGGAGCAACAGTTTGACTTCCTGAAGGACTTGGTGGCAACAGTGCCCGACATGCAGGGGGAAGGGGACGAGAACCATACTGAAGGGGGAGGAGAAAAAGTCCCTCGCAGGTATCATTCTGTTTCTCTCTCTCTCTGTCTCTCTTTCTCTATTAGGGGTAGTCTCCTATTAATTCTATTCACATATGTGCATTGTTTGTATTTTTGTCCTCAGTCACAACACAGGAACCGTGTTGGATGCATATCAACACACGGACTGTATCACTGATGCTTTAGCCCAACATGAATTAGTTTGGTTACTCAGTAAAGCTTGCAGGTAGTTCTAAAAAATGCACACACCCAGCACCACCAACATTTCCCATGCACTCCACAGAATTCAGCAGTGCTTGTGAACCTAACTACTAACATCCATAAAGTCATGAGTTTTTATACCCACTAGAACTATGGAGGCGGCTTGGTCTTTACAGTATGGTAACATCATTAAGTGGTATCTTTTCTATAACAAAACAAGAAAAGCTTAGAATGCTGTTTCCCGGTTGTACTATTGTGGTCAAATAAAAAATCTTTCAATGACAGAATCAGAAATTGTGTGATTACTTTATTGCCAGATTTCTGACCAAACATCGAAAGGAAACCGAGTTTCACAAAAATTTACCAGAAAGTACTTTTGTGTGTACTCAAACAATAGCTCACTCTTGTTTTCCCCCAGAGGTCGAAAGCCGGGCTCTGGTCGCAAAAACGGAGGAGCCAGCACCAAAGGCAAAGACAAAAAGCTCTCTGGCACAGAGTCAGAACAAGAGGTGGGGATTGATTTGCATGTAGAGCCCATGAGCTGTGTGTAAAATGATGTGTGACCAAATTCCATCATTACAAAGGCATACAGCCTTTAATAATGATGGAATTTGGTCTGTTTGCTCACTGTTCTTCTTCTTTGACTTCTTTGCAATGGAAACAGGATGATTCTGAAGACAGCGAGACAGATGCGGATGAGGAGGACGGCTCTCAGTCAAGCACAAATCAACAACTTGCATCCAGGTTCCACAGGTACAGAGGCTAATGCAGAGAAGCTCATCGTGTTTCTGTGTCACACGCCCTGCTCAATCCTAATAGCATATATCCAGGCTATCGCTACACTCTCTTGAGAGAGATTTTGCCCTTTACTGTGCATCAGAATAGTGAGCAAGTCAGGCTGTTTGAAAAATGAATAGAAAGTCTACATCCAACACATATATCTTGTTATACAAACTCCAAGACCAGAGAGAGAGAGAGAGGAGAGACAAAAAACTATTAACTGGTAGAATTGACTTAAAACAATTAGTTTTTGTAGTTTACTTAATTCTAATAAATATCACTCCTAATCTCTGGTTTTCACTTTTGTTTATACCCCTGCAGTCCAAATGCTCCACCCCAGTTCATGCCGACAGGCAACATGATCCCAATGGGTGGCATTGCACCAGCACAGCCACAGGGTGGCATGGCTTTTGCCCCCCACCCCTCCATGATGAATATCGCACCACCAACCCCAGCCCCCGTGCCACACAAAAACGATGGTGATGATGATGAAGACTATGATTCTTAGCTCCTTCCCCACCACTTACACACGGCCACACACTCTTTTACTTTTACTTTTTGATTTTCGAAAGCTGTCATTAAGGTGGCCGCTCTTAGTGTAGGACGGAGAGACTCTTCTTATCACTCCACTCACAGAAATGTCCACAGCAGCCGGCTGGAAGAGACACCTTAGACAAGACCGACGTCATTGAAGACAGATAACTGGTTGTATATTATGTGTTTTAATTTTAATTTTTTAATACGTTTTTATTTTATTGTAGAGGAGAATCCAACCAGGATGTTTTTTAAGAAGTCGGCTCTATGACGATTAAAATGGCAATTGTCACTGTTTTGCCACAAGCCCTGCAGACAGGATTGGTGTGGTTTGTTTTTGCCTGGTTGGTTTTGGGCACTTTAGTTTATTTCTCAGTCCTATGTAGTAGACATCAGTTATTATGAACTTATCAGTCCTCGTCACTCAAACCTTCAGGTGGGTTAAAATGATCATATACTTGTTAAAGCCTTTTTATAGCGTTTCATGCTGTTGATGCAAAGGCAACTATTTGAGAGGTGTCAAGGGGAACAGTTTAAGTATCTCAGTCATTATCAGCATTTGTCTAAGGGAAAGGAAACAATGGTCATTGTCTCACCAATAAAAGTGTTATTAATTACAAGGTTATCGATTAGCTACGAATTACTGCTAAGATGTGAGCCCCACTTCCCATCTTTGGCGCAACATGCTAGTGTGGGGCTGTAACATTAACAATGAAGCAGGTTTGTAGTGTTTTTTTTTCCATTTTTGCTACAGGTTAGCAAACAAATGATTTTGAATTAGTCTCTGTTTTTAAGTCAGGTTTTTATCATCAGACAATATCCATGGTCACAGCCTGTATTCTGATTGTGTTTGTTGGTTTTGAAGCTGCCGGTTAGACTTTGATTGCTCAGACATGGAGAATTTTGTTGTTTAACCATTTCTCATCAGTGCAGCTCTGTCTATACTGAAGGGTACAGTGACTTCTGGACCAGAAACTTTGTTTTTAAAGTAGTTTGCTTTGTCCTCTCCTTGATCAAATTTAATTCCATTCTGATCACCCCACAACTTCTATTTGGAATGAGTTTCAGTCAATATTATTTTCCCCTTTTAGATTGTTTTAAATGTATCCATTTGAATGCAGCAATGGTGTCCCGTTTGTGTCAGTCTTGAGTGTGAAATGTTGACACTGTATGGGAAACTTTTAACATTATTTTTATTTTGTATGGGTGAAATAAAGTTCATATTTCAATTTTAAAAATTAATGTGGCTTTGGTCTAATTTTGTTTTCTACTGAGATAAATAACATTTCAGGCATTACAGGAGTACAGTGGAGTTTACCTTTACATGTGGTGGTGACTGAAACTCATGTTTTCATATTTTGCAATTCTGTAATAGTTTCCAATGCATTTAGCTCAGATTTACTACCCAGTGACTCAGAGGGGCTGTTACAGATACTGTACCTGCAGGTACTAAAATCAGATAAGCACAAGATGGTACAGGTTTGAGGAAATGTTTCCACACAGGAGTGATTGTTGCCATCACAGACACACTTAACCAGACCCTTTCCTTTTCCTCCTGGTTTTTTATTTTACAAACAGTCCATTTTGTCACGTAAATGCAGCCGTCTCATCAACCCCCACACCAGCCAAGCAAACCCAAGCCGGGGCTGCAAAAACAACTGCATCCTTCCTGCACAAGCGTTGACTCAGCGGACTGTCAGGAGGGTGGGCTTTAGTTTGTGTGTGTGTGTGGAAGAGGGAGGAGGGCGGAGGGCGGATGGGGTGTAGGTGGTCAGTGTCCAAACAAACGCCAGCCATGGGCGGGGGCTTCAAAGGACCAACAGTGGAAGCACACTGTTTTCACACAGCAGCCGATAGGGCCAAAAATGCAAAGCTGCAGTTTGGGAAATGGAGATGCAATTCCACTTGATCTTGCAAGAATAAAAGCATTTAAATGCATGCATATATTCAAAGCTACATTAGATCTTTGGAGTCAAGTCTGATGTGACGCAACGCTTGAGTGAATTTTGTTTTGAAAGCAGATGAATTATTACCTTAAAAATTCTTTAAAAAAATTTGAAGTCTCCATCATTATTGGATCAGAATGTGGTCAGTGTTCAAATAGTCAACAGGACGTCCTATACAAATGTTAAGAGAACAGTCATCTTACTTTGCTAAAGAAGATCTCTACAACTCAACCCAGAATGGCTAATAGAACTACAAGAGAAAGATTTTACACAGGTGAAATTTGACTTTATTTTAAGTGGCAGAAGTAGTCCACTTAACTGCAAAAGGAATATTAATTCGTTATTTGAGGAAGATTGACATTTTTGTTGAAAGTCTCACTATAGAGAAAGACACCTTAAGCAAATTCTCCTCGTGGGATTCTAACTGCATTTATTGATTTTTCTCTGACCATGTACATTTTAACAACTGCTGTCTGGAGGACTTTTAAATATTCACAATGGTTGCTGTTCAAAGAGACCGGGAGAACAAAGAAACAAAGCAGGAAATACATTGAAAGAAAAGCAAACTATACTGCACTTAATATATTAAGATGCATTACATAGTACATGTAAATCACTTGTGAAAAGATGTACAAACAACTGACATACTATAGAACAGCAATTGAAATATTCAACACATTATAACCATGTTATGAAAAGCCTGACCTATTGGAGAATATATATTGTGAAATTATCGCAATTTTAAGATTTACTCATTCAAAGTTGAAATCACCACTTAACTTAAGTGTGATTGAAGCTAGAAGAAATACAGCAGTACCTGTAAACCGTAACAGCATAGGACTTCTGGTATAATTTTCATAATAAAACTCTGAAAAGGTAACGTGTACTTTTCCTTTATTCACAGCATATTATGACTATTTTGAACAGTTTAATTTTGCAGTATCCAACATACAACTTCATATCACAAATTTTATTATCTTAAATTGGGGCCAGAAAGCTTAATGGAAGAAATTCTATATGAAATATAAATTTGTTGCTATAGTCCATGTACTCTCCATTAGCTTGACAAATCCCCAGTAATCAGGAACGTATGCCTCGGCTTCGTAAAGTTATAAGAAAAAAGCCATGAAATGACAGGAAGCCTTTCTTCAAATTAAAAATAAAAGCGCCACACTCGAACCTGCTTTACGCGTTCGTTGATGATTTGCGCACTCTTCAGCACTTTACTTTGCTAGTTTAAACCGGAAATGGACTAGTGAAACTGCTGTCACTTGACTGTCTGTCATCTGATTCTTCCTGTTGGGAGAGAAAAAGTTTTGAAACCCCACCTTCTCCTCTGACTGTAAGCAAAGACGTAGAAGTGGTTCGAGGTCCTGACGAGTGAAAGCGGACGGAGGAAGGAGAATTATGATAATAAGTTATGAAGGAATTTTTACGCTGTTTGGATACCGAAAGACTGCGACAGGACGCGCGTTGAAATCCTGCTTTGTTTTTACTGCGCGTTTCTCTCGGGAAAGTTCGCTCTGGCAGGTTTGGATTTCTCTTCCTGTTACTGAGTCGATGGTTCCTATGTTTTATGGAGTTATACAGTGAAGCTCGTTGTTTATGTGCTTCTGTAAGATAATAAGTATGGATTCTCTTGCCCGAAGAGATGCGGGATTCGCTGCGGAAGTGCCGCAGAGTTGCGGTCACACGCGACAATTCGAGATTTGGGCTCAATAATACGAAGTGGTCTGAAAGTTGTCGTTAAACACTGGTTGGCTGGACTGAATGCTCCTTTCCTGCTATTCTTCTCGACTTCTCAGCGCTTCCTGCTTGTGGTGGCCACTGCACTTAATGGCTAAAAATACATAAAACTGAAAATGGACCGCTTTATGTAGAATGAACGAGTTGGAGGAGCAAAGCTTTGAGAATTTTACAGCTAGCTCATAGTTGTTTTGTTTTCTTTGACAATATTATTCTTTACACTCTGAAGAAATTAGTTGCCAATTTCAATAGAAGCGAATAGCACGCCTCTTTGCTCATAATGAAGTTATTGAAGAGCCACTTTAATTCCAAACCATGTTTTGGAAAACCCACACACCACATCACCTGAAGAGAGAGAGGCAGAGAAAGTACAGATAATTTGCAGAGTCAATTGCCCACTTGCTTTTGTTTGATAATGGCCTTTCAGATGCATTCATAGTGTTGAAATGAATGAAAGACACTCAGTGCTCAGTTATCTGTGAATTATCAATTGTTGGCTGAGATTTTGAACATATCTCACTGGTCCCTGATGAACCAACCAGAAACAGAGGAAAGGGAGAGAGGCTCAATAAAGTACTCCTTTGTACTTTATTTTCAGATCCTTGAGGTGCAAAATCAGATACAGTTAAAACATCTGCTTGAGGCTCCATGGAGCCACTGAAAAACATATTCAGTCGTGGCCCACTACTGAACTGGAAAACCTTGGAACAATCACAAAAAGGGAATTTCACCAACCCTGTGTGGACAGCCTTATTCGACTATGAGGCATCCTGTAAGGATGAGCTCACCTTACGCAAAGGTGACCTGGTGGAAGTCCTCTCTCTGGACTCTGAGATCTCAGGGGATGAGGGTTGGTGGGCTGGTAAGGTTAACAACAAAGTGGGTATATTTCCCTCCAATTATGGCTCTTTCAAGCCAAGTGGCTACGGGAAACTACCAGCCAGCGGGGTGGTAGAGGAGCTTACTTCGGCTGTGGTGGGTGAGTTTGAACCCGAGGTAGTAGACTTCTGGGAACTGAAGTTGGAGGAGGTAATCGGGGTTGGCGGTTTTGGTAAAGTGTATCGTGGTACATGGAGAGGTGGACTGGTGGCTGTCAAAGCCGCCCGGCAAGACCCGGATGAGGACATTAGCGTGACTGCCCAAAATGTGAGGCAGGAAGCACGCTTGTTTGCCATGCTGACCCACCCCAACATCATCGCTCTCAAAGGCGTCTGTCTGCAGGAACCAAATCTGTGCCTCATCATGGAATATGCTTCAGGTGGGCCTCTGAGCAGGGCTCTGGCAGGTCGCTGCATCCCACCTCATATCCTGGTCAACTGGGCTGTACAGATAGCCAGGGGGATGCTGTACTTACACAATGAAGCCATCGTTCCTGTCATCCACCGGGATCTCAAGTCCAACAACAGTAAGTCTACAATCCTATATGAGCTGATGGTGTACTAGTGTCTACAAGGTAGTTGTAATAATCTCTCCGTGATTACATTAAATATAATGCAGACCTGTGCCTAGTTTGAGATGTACAGTATCTACTCAAAACAAAACATCATTTAGGGAAATTAAATCATGTCCTTCCTTCGAAACAGAAGTCACAGTAACAGAGCAATATATCAGCTGTATCAAGAGTTATAGTTCAACATAATCAACGTAAAAGTAAAATAGACAAAAACATTTTTGTAAGATTACGACAAGACATTTGAGTGTATGGTAGCCAGGTCATGTGACCTTGAGGCTCTAAAATCCAAAGCAAACCTCTGAGCAAATTAAAGTCATAAAACACACCGCAATGCTAGCAACGGTCAAGGATTGAAGTGGTAGCCTTTCATCTCATCATCATCTGTCACAACTCACACTTTGGACTTTGGTGCTTTCTGGGGCTTGTGGGAGGACTACTGTCAGTGTTTTGGCTCACACATGTAGGCATTGGAAAGAGATGTATAGTTGATAAAGCTTTGTGCTCCCTTTGAAGTATAACAAGTGCTTTTTTTGACTGTATTAGTGCCCACAGCTGACCTAAACACACAACCTACTGAATTCATATTTAAACATGTACTAACATGTGTGCCAATTTCAACCACGTTGATAACGTTTGAAAAATACTTTACGTACGTATACTTACTGAATATAGTTTTCTGATCATATGACCTTGGTACAAGCACCACGAGCTTCACTTCTTTGTTCCAAGGTTTGTTAGAGGTAAAGGATACCTTATTCAGCGTATGCTAAGAATACTTTTCTCTCCTTCACTCCTTTCAATATTCCTATTTATTCACTTCCTACTGTTCAAAGGCGTTGTTTTTGTCAGTCACGTTGACGATCAACCAACTTTGTTATGCCTCTTCCAGTTCCCTGTAGCATCTCCCTAGATTTGTTGACAGTCTCATATCTCACCATTAATGAAAACCCCTCCTGTTTTCCAAAAAAAATGTTAATGTAATGTTTGTGTATGAGTAAGGCCAAGCGAACACAATCCCCCTTTCTTTGTACGTGGAGATCCTATCACTCTTCTGCGTCCCCTGCTTCTTTTTTTTATTCCTTTCTGAATCTCTGTCCCTTGCCTGCCTCTACATGTCTCCATAACAGCAAAAACCCTGTTGTGCCACTGAGCAATATCCTGTTGTGGTGTTGGAGAGAAAAGCGGGGATGTTGGTCATTTCAAAACACGCTCAGTTATACAATATTGTGTTTAATTTTGAGCACAGATGAATTTAACACAGTTGTGAGATAGCCTGCATAGTACTGGAAAAAATTCACATGTTGATTATTGATTATTGCATATACAGTATCTGTAACAGTATGGAATTTCCTTATCATAATTATGGTAACCAAAATGATCACAGTTATCAATATTATCACAATATGTGCTTAATTATATACACACTGAAATAATTTCACCAATTTTTGTATAGAAAATATTGAATGAGCAGTGCATGAACATGTGTGTTAGGTTAATTACTTGTGCCATTGCCTTTAACCAAGGCACTATGTGGAAGATCTGGAGTTGGTCCCCAGCTGCTAGTGTGCTTGTGTTTGCATGTGGGTCCTGCCCACTGCTTTTCATAGTGAGGATGGGTTAAATGCAGAGAAATATTTTTTCTATGGGGATCAATTCAAAAGTACTCTTCTTTCTGTCTGTGCAAAAGGATAGGAATCAAAAATACAAACAGACCAAAAAAAAAAGTCTTATCGCAGAGCTGACACATGGAGACAGAAAACTCAATCACACACACATTTACACTTATCGGCAATTTATATACATTATATACACCAGCATTTATTACTAAACTAACAACTTTAATTACTAAATCAACGATAGTCTGTCGAGTGTGTGCTAAATCGGCAGCTTCCCTCAGACATCATGGTCCTATGGCGTCTGAGGGAATAACAGCATGCAGACTCTGAAGAGACCAAGAGTGGAAATGGGTCTCAGGTTATCACAGACCCCTGCAATGAACAGGCAGTTGCCATCACACACTGTAAATGCTGTCACAGGACAACATGTCACAACACTTTGAGATATTTCCAGCATGGCTGCAAGTGAACAGTAATCAATTTTTTAAAAGTTATGGTGTTTGGCAGAATAATCATCAAGTCCTGGTTTTAGAGTGAGTAGTCAGTATTTCTAGTGGGATTATATGAATTTACATTTGTAGCTTATAGCCAGTGGAGCATTTCACTTTTTTGAAAATGCTGATTAAACAGGATGGAAGTTGGAGGGAAGTCATAGGCCATAACTGGAATTCCACCGAAGTAAATACCGAAACAGGAATAGTTGTGTCTTCCTCTCAGCACTCTTTGTTACATTTTTCAAAATTTTTTTGCTAAGATTAGCTGGCTAGCTAATGCTGTGAGTCGCTAGCCTTAGCTGGCCAGCTAACTTAATGAATGAAGTAAAAACAAACATTTAGGTAAAGGGAATGCACATTTTCTAGCCTGATCTCTGTTTTGGTGGCCTGTTACCGGCTGTGATTGTGATATAATCACACTGTGTATTGTAAGCTATGAAATCACTGCCATTGAGGATTAATTAGCAAGGAAATGTTGCAGTCAGTTTGCTTGCCCACGTTCGGTGTGGAACCCTTGATTTGCAGTGGTTTGATGGCAATAGCAAAATTCAGACCTCGAGAAGAATTTCAGCCAGCAATCATGATCACACTCATCATCTTAATCATCGTCTTCAGGGTTTCTTCATTGGATCATGTCCAACCTGCCCTGTGTCCTAACAATTGGCTCACAACCTCATGAAATCTTGTTGACAGAAGGCCAAACCTGGGTAAAATAATTATCTTGTAATTGGAGATAAATATCAGCTAAATGTTTTCTCTGTCCCAACTTCATACACACAAAAACAGCATGCATCTGTGCAGGGGCATTAGTTAGACGTCAGAGAAAGTGCCAAGCTAAGCACTTGCTGGGTTAGAACTCACAGGCTTGTTTCAGGAAGAAGCCACAGTTAGATCTTAGATCAACAAATATTTTTTTTCCACGAGTGGGCAAACGTGATATATCCTTCTACCAGCATGTTTTTATTCAGTGCCCCCGGTGCCCCGCACGACAGTGCACTTAAATATCTCCTCTGTGTCTGTGTGCCTGGGTGGCTAGGTCTGTGAAGTTTGCATGTGTTTGGTGAAGTACAGTTGTTACTGCTAAATTCATGCACATTTTTAACGTTCCTCAGCTGGGAGAGTTGGAATCTATGTATCTAAATGCTGAAATTTAACAGTTCATTGACTCGACCAACCCTTCAATGACAAATTGACCAACTTTGATCGCACCGTGTTATTGATAAAATTAAGTGCAGTTAGATGGTCGTTAAAGTGCAGGTTGTCCGATGTTGATGTTTTCATTTTCTCTGTACATGCGTGCACATGTTCGTCTTGTTTGGTTTCAGTAGAAGCTTTTAGGGCTGTCACCAATACTCCATTACAAGAAACTACGCGAAGATAACGAGAGAAAAATTTCACGTCCTTAAGGGCTCAGAATTTACATCACAGCCCAGCAGATGGCGAATATTTGTGAAAAAGTTTGTTTTGAGAACTAATGAACAGCAAGCAAGTGGCCCATTCAGCAACATGGCAGACGTCAGCAACAATTTGGATAAGGGTCCGATCAAGAAAAGACCCAAAGCATCTGTTGTGTGGGAACATTTTACACTAAAACTAAAAGATGATTTGGTTTTGCGTCAACACGGTAGGAAAGAGCTTAAGTTGTCACTACAGCACAATGTCAATGCAAGAGCATTTAACCAAATGGCACACCGGATTCACCAGAGGACACTGATTGCAGCATGATTACAAGGTAAGCAGCTTCTACTGCTTATGTTATCATTTTCTACACAAATGTTTACCTAGAATTATATTGGTTAGTTATTAGCCCAGATGTTTAGTTATTTTGGGGTCATTATACTTCAGCAGGCCCTCACAAGCAGCAGCGTTTGAATTGACTTTATGACTATAAATAAATGACTAATTTATTTGATAATTAAGAATTGAGCACGTCTAATGGCTGCTTGGTAGTCAAAGCATCTGCTCATGATGGGTCATGAGTGACCTTAGACAACCACTTTTATTCCATTCGGTGACTTTATGAAATAAATGATGGCAATAAAAAGTATATGATACTATTATGAAAATACAAACACTTTCATAATATTGCTAAACCATAGCCTGCATTCTGTTTTTCATAATGATCATTTTAACTTAGCCATATCAAATTGGTCAAATTGTGATGATTTACAAATTTGGTTGAAGGATTTCCTATTTTAATTCCTCTTCCTTGTGTCTCTTACAGCGACAAACAGTCTCTGATGGACACATACCTTAATGCAGAGAAACTTGAATATTTCATTTTTACATGTTTTATATGGTGTAATTTTGTTCCAGTGAGCGAACCGATAGCCAATACTGTTAAATGCAATACTTTTGTAGTCTTCTGTAGTAGTCTGTTGTCTGTAGTTTTTTTCTACTATAAGTGAGTGCTACTGAAGTTCAAGACTTTTGAACAAAACGCCATCTGATCTTAAAAAAAAGATATTTTGCTGAAGAGAAACTTAAATATTTTGCATTGCTCTCTATGCTGCGGTTTTCTTTTAACAGAATCCCAACTGTTAATGTTGTTGGTACATCGTTTTTATTGTGATCCTGTGCTGCTGAAGGCTAACAGATGTGCAATTATTACTTGGAAAGTTTTAAATATCAGAAGACATTTTAGTTGCCCTGAATTTTAATTTTCACAAAAGTATATGTTATAGTTTCCTGGCCAAATAATTTTTTTTTCCAAAGAGTTCCTTTAATATACTTTTAATGTTCCAACGATATAATATTTTTCTTCAGTGAAGCACATTATATATGCAGCAATTGTTGGGAAGTTATTTGTCATGAAAATAAATTGAGGTTATTCAGTAAGTAAATTCAGTAAATAGTAAGTAAAGTTATTCACCAGTAAAAAATAGAAATGTAACTTTTTTCTGGATTTGACTGGACATTCTATATATGAAATCTGTGCATTACACACAACAAAGCTGGAATAATGTCAAAATGTCAAATAGTCTATGCAAATGAACGTGATCTATATGGCTACGGTTGCGCCCAGGAAATCCACATAATAAGACACGGTGCAGAAATTTAATGTTCAAACAGTAATTTCACAGACTTGATTAATTTTTCAAAAATTTTTTTTTTAATTTACTGAACCAGTTAGAATGACAACCATGCTGTCGTTGCTCTCTGTCGCCTACAATTGACAGTAGAAAGGTAGTATCTGCATGGTTTTTGGTGGTGGCAGAGGCACAGTAGAGCACGTCCTTCTCTGAGCCTTATTAAACTTCCTTATTTATTTTTTAAAATTCTGAGTTATTATAGGTACAGTAGAGAGAAATATAGAAAGGATAGGGTGGAGGGAGGGATGACCTGCGGTGAAGGGCTCAGGCCGGGTTAGGCAGCCTTCATTTGTGTACAGGCATTTGTGTTTTTCCGGATGAGCTTTTTATTTTGTTTTGCAAAAGATGTGCAGGTCCCATTGTCCTGCTGGACTGCAACTCATACACACACACACACACACACACACACACACACACACACACACATATATGTGTGTGTGTGTGTATATATATATATATATATTTAGGTAAAACAAGCTAAAATAAAGTCACAATATTATGAGAAAAAAACTTAGTAACATTACTGTGGCCTGAATACTGTCACAAGTGACGGATATGGTACGATAGGGACGCAGGAAATTTGAGCATCATGCTCTCAAAAATTTTATACTCAAGAATATGTTATGCCCAATGATACAGCTAAAAGTGATTATCCAACTTTCAGACTTGTCAGATGCCTCTAAAAATGCAGTTTCCTCATTTACAAAGAAAGCAGCTGTGTCAGCGTCAGCTCTTGTTGCTACAGTGCAGAACATGTCAAGGAATCAGCCAGTGGAAGTAATTGGTTGTACATTAAATTTGGTAATAAAAAAAGTAAAAATAAGGTGATTTTGGCCTGTGTATGTGTATGATAGAAACAATTTTTTTTTAATTTTTTTATAAAAAGCAGTATTGAAGGTCGGAGTGCACAGGAAAAGGAGAGATTTACAGAATTCAGCCAGAGTTGATTGTTGTCCTCTTGTTATCCTATCTGAAACCTCATTCTCAGCTGTATGCTGCTTTTACAGGTTTGAATGCTATTATACCGCAATATTTGGTAGTAGACATTAGGACTGCACTTGCTGGAAAGGCAGTCTTTTGTTTGGCACAATAACTGTAAAATTGCCCCTGTCTGTCAGGTTGGTACGAAAGTTTTTAGACCCGAGGTGCAAATAATACACCTGACAGGCTCTATCACTATCTGTCATACTATCTTCCCACCCATCACTACCCTGACTAACTCAATAATGACCCCAGTCTGATTTTCCGAAAAAATGTGCTACCAGGTTAAATAATAACACATGGGTACTCAAGGCGTGTTAATAAGTTACCAGATAAAAGACCTTACACCCTTTTATCTAATGTGTAGAGAACATGTGTGTGTGTGTGTGTGTGTATATATATATACACCGTATAAATATACATATATATTGTGTATATACATATATATTGTGTGTATACATATATGTGTAATATATACATATATATGTATATATTATTGTATACATTTTTTCATTTACGTGGTGATACATTGTGCAGCTGTATGTTTTCAGGAAATATTTTCGCTGGTAAAGAACTGTCTATCTTAGTAGAAAACGTAACTACTCAGAGCAAGTAATGCGCCTGTTATTTTTTTCTTCTGTTTAGAACAAGAGAGGAAAACCTCTAAATGCCCTCTATTTAGGTTATTCTGCATTCTGCTCTTATCAGTCGGATATTGTTGAAAAAGGAGAATTCTCAAAGAGCTACATGTTTTATTTAATTTAAAGAGGCAATTTATTTTACATAAATTTTCATTTGTATACATTATGATATACTGTGCAGCTGTATATTCTCAAATGGGAAAGGAAACCCTGTCTTAGTATAGTATAGTACAAGGGTACAGAGGTCCATATCGCCCAGCTCTGGTATCATTTATAACCCCCTGTTACAGCCTTTATGTGGATGTGCAGAAACTGAAAAATCTCCTTTGCGTGTAAGCTGTTTTTGGACAGTCATTCTCATGATTATGAACTTGTAATGTGTTTTGGCAAAATAATTAGTGCTAAAAGCAATGCTGTCCTCGCTATATTATGGAAAACAGTGTTTGTTTACTTTGTAGTTTTTAGTCCACTTCTCCCAATATCAATTCTGGACTTGGACTAAACAGTAATTACTACTATTACATAGTATAATTCTAATGAATTCCAACCCTTTCTTTAGTCTCATAAATATCTAAATTGAAGGGATTTCAGGTTAGGAAATAAATAGGACAATTATAGTCCTCACTGACCAGAATTTTTGGTATTTTAAATGCACTTTAAGTCACCTTGAAATACAAACTTGCAGTTTCCATTTTAAAACTGAAAGTAAGAAAGATTAATGGTTACAAATTTTAGTCCCACTATGTGACCAAATTAAATTTTTTTCCTGTGTACATCCTTATCTGTACAGCTTATCTTTATCAGGTTTGCTGTGGGCCTTGTGCCCATCCCAGCGGTCCTTGCTCGAAAGGCAGGGTACACTCTGGACCAGTCACCAGTCCACTGCAGGACTGACACATAGAGACACACTCAGCTCAGTCACACTCCCATTCACATCTACGCTCAATTTAGATACTCCAGTTAATCTAAGCTGCTTGTGTTTGGAGGTGGGGGAAACCCACGCCGACATGGGGAGAACATGCAAACTCAACACAGAATGGACCAGGGTCAGTCCAAAGTCTCAAACCCACAGGCTTCTTGCTGTGAGGTAACTGTCCTAAAAACCACCATGTCGCCTCTCTTTTCCTGTTTGCTGAATCAAATTAACTATTAAATGTAAATAGCGCTTCCTCCTTGTGTCTGCATGGGTTTCTGTGCTCTGGTTTCCCCCACCCACAAAAACATATACGTTAGGTAAATCACTCCTGCCATTATCCATGACCAAGGCATGGTGGAAGATCTGGAGTTGGTCCCCAGGCACCGGTGTGTGTGTGTGTGTGTGTGTGTGTGTGTGTGTGTGTGTTTGCATGCGAAAGTGTTGGCTGCCCGCTGCTCCTCATAGAGGATGGGTGAGAATGCAGAGACTTAATTTCCCTATGGGGATCAATAAAGTAGCCTTCTCATTTCTTTCTTTCTTTCTTTCTTTCTTTCTTTCTTTCTTTCAAACAAAACAACAAACTGTCACTTATCCTGCCACCCTTTTTTTGAACTTGTCCTGAACTCAGTGGCCTACATTGATTGGCTGCTCAGAGGACCCTTATTATCCTTGGGGTTGTTTTAATTTTGATTGGCCATGTTTCATGAGTGGATGCTACACTGACATGATGGCTTCAGCAAAGAATATTTTCAGTCTAACCTGGCAGTATTTTTGAAAGATCAAGTGCAGTGAAACTGATATACAACATGAATGTGTGAGGAAAGCATCGACACATTCACGTAAATTGTAGGAGGTAAGCAGTTATTTAGCAGAGAGGACAAGAGCGCAGAGAGGAGAGAGTTTTATTACTTATCAATTGTCATGGTGTTATTGTTGCTTATTTGTTACTGATAAGATGTTATGATTATTATTGTTAGTAGCGTGGTGAGTTACATTTAATAGTAAACATTTACTGTCTTTATAAAGTGTCGTTATCAATATTATTGTCATTGTGTACAGGAGTAGGGATTTTTCTGCATTTTGACGTCCCTAAATAAGAGTGTTGAGTGTTATCAATCTCCAGAGGTAACAGATTTTTCAGAATGTTAATGAAGGCTTGACAGTAATTAAAAAAATAGTTTAATGTTTATGTTATACTGTAAGTTATACCAGCAAAAACTCTTGGTAAGCCTGGTAATGCATACATTTGACTGATAAGATTTCTAGCATCTTGGATGTGGTATGGCAGGTTTGGGTAGATGCCCCTCCCTGAGTATTAATGGAGGATGTCAGCTTACTGCATATAAATTAGAAAATACTGGAATCTTAATTGGCATCCAGAGCAGTTATATCTGATTCAGGCAGCATTCAAATTACGGAGATGCTCTCGTAATATTAACATAACCTTGATTGAAGCAACAGGCTTTTTTTTTTAGATAAAACTAAAAAAGGAGCAAGAACTTATGTACAACAGTAATGCCACCTGGTCCAGAACGGAAACCTGATCCTGCTCTATAAGTATTGATGGTATTATCCAGAGCACTTGGTTAAATGAGAATAATATGACAAATTGAAGAACATTGCAGCTTATAGATTTAAATGATAACATGAAGGATACCGTAACAAATTAAGCACATCATTGGTATTTGGATCATGATTATTCTACATTATTACTTTGTGAAGAAAGATGCCAACTGGTGCTGATTTTTGTAGGGTCATGCTTTCATAGTTTTTCTGGCTTAACTCACTGACATTGCCAATTTGTGCTATAAGAAATTACTGATTACTCAAGAGACGAAACTCCAGTGGAGCCACTCTAGTTTCACCGTGAGTTGACATCTTTATGCTCTATGATTATCTCCTCTCTCTTGCTCTCTCTCTCTCTCTCGCTCTCTCTCTCTCGCTCTCGCTCGCTCGCTGGCTGGTTAGAGGTTGCCAGACTGTCTGTCAGCCTATGGCCTCGACCCTCAGGGGACAAAGCTCCCGTTCTTCCTGGGGAAAGCCCCCACCCTGCCGGAATTCTCCCCTCGCCTACGGGTGCAGAGCAGGAGGGGCGAGAAGGAGGAAGGTACACAGAGCACAGAGAAAGCTTAGGTTGAAGCAATGTGGACATTTATAAGCCAATACTGATATCTAAGGCTTGTCAAAAGCCAGTATTAAATGTCTTTGACCTTTATGTTTAACTTTGACCATTATCATGCCACAAAATAGAAAAGTTTGCAAATATGTGTTGCTTTGAAACTCAATCAAGCACAAATGACAAATTTTTGTTGTCTGAATAGCACTTTTTTTTCGATTACCAGTGGCATTTGTAGTAAAAAGATAACATCGATCGTATAGAAATGGATGACACAGATATGGCACATGTTTAGTCAAAGGTGTGCATCAGCTGTACATAACTGCAATCTGACATCAGGGTCAGCCTAGGAGGGGCTGGGTATGCACTTCCAGCGTCAAACGATTGTGAGAACATGATTAAGTGAGGTGCAGAGTGACGAGGCAGAGAGCAGCTTTATGGGACTGAGTTTTGCATCTGGAATATTAATGTGTCAGGATGGCGATGTTGCACAGTCATAGAGAGCAGCTGAAAGGTCACAGGTTCCCTCACCGCATGCGCTGTTTGCTTGATAGAAACCTCATGTTCTTGAGCAACGCTGACTGTTTGCTCTCTGTCATTCTGAGCAAGAGAGCATTGCTACATCTGAAGTGTTCGTTTTCAAACAGAAATCCAAAAATTCGTAGAGTTTTGTATCAGTTGTTGAAGTCATTCTTATTGTACATTGCAGGTAACGTCACTGATAATATCTTATTTATGTTGTGTTTTTTGATTCAGTATAAAAAAGACATGAAGACATAGTGTATGTATGTTTATAAGTCCCAAATTGCAACAAATCTGCTAATCTGTGTTCAACACCTTTAAATATATTCAAGAGTCCTTTTGAAACCTGCACAAAAATGCAGCCTCTGTATCAGAAAATGTTGTCCACATACGGACATTTGATGCTGGGTTTTGCAGTTACACCATGTATGAACATGTGTCCTCTGGAGGCTGCTTTCATTTTGATCGGATCACAGTTAGAAGGCTCTTATGCTATTAAAGTCCATTTTCTCTCCTTGGACTTAGAGTGATTTTCACAACCCCTATTCAAATAGCATTATCGAGGAGAGTGATCAGGGGTTGGAAGATCAGGCAGTTCATGGCCAGAACACATGTATGTTATGTGGCAGATCTCATAACTTTGGAAGTACAATGTGTTCTGCACCTTGCATTGATGCATGTGGTATCTATTTCATATTGAAGATTACACGTAGTACTACTTAAATGTTCCCTAGGATACTATTTCGATATCATACACTTATAAATGTCCTACTTTGGTATTTCTGTGCGTTTGCCGGAGCTTTCTGGAAATGCGTCCCATGTAAATGATCCTCTTTCTCCAACAACTCTTACCTTGGAAAGTGAACTGTTTCAGTGTTGAGTCAGGCTCAGCATCAGACTCATATCTAGGCCATGATGTCTGCAACTGTCACACCGTTGTTTCTAAACAACAAACAAATCCAAACAGACTCCTGTTGCCATGGTGATCTGTCACGGTGTGTTTGTGGCGACAGTGCTGGGTTTGCCTCTCTATCAGAAAGACATTCTGTCTGGGCAAGACTGATCAAGTCATGATGCTGTTGTTTTTTCACAGATTGGTGGATTGCCGGAGGGTTAATGATTCGTTGGAAAATGTAATGGATAGCAGAGCAGGAAAAATTCCCAGTACCTTATCGAAAAATAAATGTAATCCAATTATCAGGTTTCAGTGTGATTTGATTCGCTTTATTTCATTTAATGCAGCTATCCATCCACATAATCTGACCTAGGAGATGTGGGAAGTAGGTGTGTTTTCTCAAGTATGGTACCTTAGTGCAAATTTGAGGTGGCTTTTTTTTCTTCACATTTCAAAGTCACAGAAAAGATTTTCAGATGCTTTCCCAAGTTGGCTATTAAAATGAACCACATTGATCTTACGTTTGGGAAAATACTATATGAAGTGAACAACAGTGGTCCTTGAAATGAAACACTAGACATCATGTGCTATGTAACCATCAATTCCCATAGTCTGTTTCCATTTTTGTAAATTACTTCTTTATAGACTTACTTCAAAACCTTCTTCCGCAAGCTTAATTTTTTTTTTTGCAACATTAAAAACAAACAAACATTTGAGTCACTGGAAACCTAATTACTGTCCATGCTCAAAGTTCAGGTACCTGTACATTACATTAAACAAAATAATCTCATAATTGAGAGCGAGCGGAGCCTAGAGGATGTTTGAACTTTAATACTGGCCTGATCGGGGGGGTCTGTGTCTCTTTAACGTCTCATGAATGTGTGAATGAATGATAAATGGACTACATATCTGTAGAGCTTTTTTCTTAAGCGCTTTACAATGTGTCACTGCTGAATGCATTACATGGTTACATCTGTCCACTTAATGACAGGGTTCTGATCATAGTATAAATCAGATTACATATGAAATGCATGTGCTCTGGTAGGTCAGACAAAATTCTGATCACAATGTGACTACCAGAAGGCATAGAAACAATGTAAGGACTAATTGTTTTGTAACATTGTAATCGTATTGATAGATCTCAGCCGACCTTAAACAGCATGTTCTGTCAATTGGTGATCAGCATGAGGAAATGGCCCAAAAAATCCATACAGAGCAGTGCATACTATGGCGATGTGCAGAATATTCACTTTTCCATAAAAATGTCTATGAAATATAATCTCTTCTGTCTGAAACTGGATTGAGAAAAAATAGTTAGGAGTGCCAGTGGAGAATAAACATAGGGCATATATTTCACCTGTGCATTACATGCAGTAGGACTGTAAAACCACGTCATGAGGTCAGAATAAGTAGTTTGATCTCAAACTAGTAAAAAAAAAAAAATCTGTCAGCTGCCAAGCCTGTCGGAGGACAGAGGCAAAACAAGCAGTCTCACACGAATGGTAATGTGTGTCGGGGGACACTTGAGCGCATGATGTGCCGCCGGACAGCATAGAACCACTGTAAGAAAGACCAGTGAAGCTGGTTGATTCAGACCTGTGCCCTTTGCTGCGTGTCATCCCCTTTCTCTGCCCTGTCCTTTTTGTCTGTTTCTCTACTGTAACTATCACAATAAAGCAGAAATGCCCAAAAACAATCTTTAAAAAAAGAATGGCCGGCAGATAAAGGAATTTAGCAATCGCAAAGGTGTAGAGTAGGCTGTAAATCTAGGACGCCACTCTAATTTTAAAATCTGTGGACTTACACAGCTCTCCATATGCCCCATGGTACAGAGACGCACTGTGATTTCTACAGTTAGGAAGGCTTTTCTCATGACCTCTTTATCTCAAACAATATTTAATGACATAACAAGAAAATTGTTAGAAATGTATTGCCATTCTGATCCCATTGCACAGTGTTGTCTGGGTCTAGTGTGCATGCGTCTCCATTAGTGAATCGAAAACACACAGGAGGTCAAGTCTAGCTGACCTCTCTGATCCACTCCCTCTTTAAATACATAGAACATATAAGAAATTGTCTATTAAACTAGCTATAGTATTTTTTACTACCTATCATTTTTTGCTTTATATTAATTAGGAAATATGATTTTTTTAGAATGACAGTCGCAGTTCTGTTGGTATCTTTTACGTGGTCTCCAGACAATTTGGAAATTTCGAATTACAAACATTTTCAACCAGGTACAAGCAAATTTAATGAATCCCACAAATTGTGTGAATTTATTTGTAAGCACTGAAAATAGGTTGATGTATGAGGGCCAGCGTTATTCTGAAAGTTTACAATGCCCTCACGTGCAGATCAACGTATCCAAATGATGAGAACTTATTTCAGTGTGTATGTTGGTGTGAATAAGTGCTTTGCCAGTGTGTTTGTGTGTTTTTGTATTTACACCTACACCATTATCTATAATTTTATTCTGCTCTGTAGCCCCAGACAGCCACTTTTAGTTGTGCCCTGTCTTACTCAGTCAAAAGATAATCAACATTCAGCACCTCTTTCCTCGTTCCGTCTCCAGCCCCCTGCACCTAAAACAAGCTCCTTCCATCTCTGTCATTATCTTGATGTCTGGAGCCTTATGACCTTTTTGCCTCTGTTTCCTAAAATAACTGTGCTTATTATGCACAATGAGACAGTCGGCAACGGTAAGCTGAAATACCAAATTGGCCCCTGTGTTAGTGAAGAAGGGGCCTGCCACCGGAGCTTAATTGCCCAATACCAGTGTCACTTCCTGGAAATGAGGGCCTGGGTGGAAATGGGGGTGATGACCGGAGCTTGTTTTTACCAGACTGACCAGCAAGCAGACAAAAGAAGTTTAGCAAGCGATCAGGGGCCCGTTGCAGTAAATACCACTCCCCTTCCACTGCCTCCCGAGGGCCTGTGTATTGATAGAAATAATGACTCAGCTGTAGAATGGACAGAAATTGATTTTCTGAAGAAAGGTTGAGTATGAGTAGGCAGATTGTTATTGTAGAGATTGTTTTTGTTTTGGCCATGAGCTAGTTTTGCTATTTCATTGTTTGTGCCTGAAAATAATGACTGTAATGTATGTTGGACATGCCCTGATCCTGTCAGTCAGAGTAATAATCTCAGAATAATCGTCTGTCTCCCTTCATAATCATCTGTTGCCTTCTTTGAGAGACTGTCTTGTCATATTGTGTCAGGGTGTAACAGGCAAATGTTGAGTTAAAATCATGCAAAGGTAGTTTGATTTTATGAAAGATGCTGCAGAAATGAAGTGCATGTACATTAGGAAAGAACCAAGTCTCATATCCTCCTCGAAACAAGCATGGACATACACACGCACGCAGACATGCATGCATGCACACAACAGACAACACAACCTCTTGTGATGCATTCCTTTGTGACGTCAAACTTGCAGCCTCTGGGCTCCGAGGCACAGCATAGGATGTCTGAGAGCGAAAGAGAGGAGAGAGAGACAAAGGCAGAGGCAACTAAGTTAGACAGAAAACCATTATTTATGTGTATGTCAACTGTGCATGAGTGAAAGATAAAATTCATACACATAGGGGAAACATTGTGTGAGCTTTGTCAGTGAGGGACAGCTTAAAGAGGAAAAGGGAAAATGGCACCAAGTCCAGAAAGTGACTGCAAATAGCAGCGGCCTTACTTCCCTAAAATAAGTCAGATTCTTTGGTACTTCTCCCTGCGTCTTGATGGCCAGCCTTGCCTTAAGCGACGGCCAGCGTGCCAGTGAAGGGGAAGAGAAGCACGTCTGCCGATCGCACAAAGACATGTGATCCAGAGTCACACCACAGCAACCAACATCCTTGTTGTTATATTCTTTTTCCCAGAAACCTTGCTGTCCAGCCTTCCATTTCTTAGTGGTTGGAAGACATTGGCTTGTTACCAAAATGTTTGCTTACACCGTGATTATATTTTACAATATGTGCTAGTCTTATTTTGAATCTCTGTGTTTGCATCTATTTTTAGATATAGACATAACCTCACTGACCCTTACTTGCATATCAAACATGCATATCTGATGCTTCCGTAGTGCTGCAGCCTTAAAGTGACAAATCGTTACAAGGTTTAGGAGTAGAATGATGATGGATTATATAACTTTATATTCATTTAGACAAGACAAAGTATAAGGATTGGATAAAGCAGAGAACCACTCTTTCTCTCTCATACATGAGTGCATCCATATATTATTTAATGAATTTCACAATTTAATAATTGCAAATTTTCATGTCACAATTTCAATTGTGCAGAGCAAAAATTCGCAATTAGTAAAATTCCACAATAAATTCAAAAAATCACAATGGATAAAATGTTACAGTAATTACATACCAAAAGGCATGAAACAAGCATCTAATTATTCAACGGTGTTAACTGTTTAAACCACCCACTTCACTATTTTGTGAAAATTTCTAAATGCTCGGTGGAAAAAATGACTTTTTCATTTTCAGCTTGGATTGTAGCAGCTTCATAAAGAGAGAAAGAGGAAGTGAGAGAGAAACAGAGAATGTTTACGTTTGTACTTTGAAGACTAAGCTTCGTCTTGCATGATCCTCTGTCAGTTGTGCATATGAAAAGACAAATATGCTTTTGCTGCATTTTGTAAAGTAATAATCAATCAATGTATTTATTGTTAAAAACGTTGTACCCTCTCCTCTCTGCCCCTCCTTTCAGTTCTTCTGGCTCAGCCTATAGAGAATGAATGTATGGAGGGTTTGACGTTGAAGATCACTGACTTTGGCCTAGCGAGGGAGTGGCACAAGACAACCAAGATGAGCACTGCTGGCACCTACGCCTGGATGGCCCCTGAGGTCATCAAGTCATCCACTTTCTCCAAGGGTAGCGATGTCTGGAGGTGAGGTTTTGTGTATGCATGCACATACAGTATATAACTTTAATTTAAAAAATATAATTGGTAATTCTCTACAGGCCCACAATATAATACATGCAATGTAAATTATAATTTCATTTAATAGCATTGATGTGGTTTCCAATGGTATTGCAATTGCTTTATTCTGAGGAATAAGGGAGTGATGATGCATGTTGTTTTTTGTTGACTATATACCGTCCCCAATCAAATGATGAACCTTTGTACCATTTTTCTGCAGAATTGTAGAGGAAAGAGATCCTCAAACACATTAGATATCTGATGATAGATAACACATAAGGTTATGTTCCAGCACCAACATAATGTGTCAGCATTTTTTCAAAAGCTAGAGTATCTTGTTAACATATCTGATTTCTTTCATTATTCTAAGCATATTGGAAATGCAATCCCTCCATGGTCTGGTGGGTCTCTTGTATGCATACAACAACTTTTATTTTTGATACATTTTACCTGCCGGAGCCAAATAAATTGATGACTGCTATAAACAAAGAAGTTGATAAATGGAGGCTTGCAGGTTCCCTAAAATAAAGAACACAATCAAGGTGTCTGCTGGGTGGTGCTGTAGCACTGTGTAATTGTAAGGGATAGAGGAGAGTTCATACGTAGAGGAAGTCCAACAGAGGGCAAAGCCGTATCTTCACCAGATCTAATTTGCATACAAATTGACATAAATGCCCAAATTACCTACATTTGTGATGACTCTATAGAGATGAATTTCTGATACAAAATAAGTCTCTTTGTTTCATTTTCTTCTCAGTTTTTGCCTGCTAAATCAGTATTTTCTACAATCCTAATTGCTAACGTTCCAAATTTATTACTGTGGGTCTCCTGAAAAACAAAACAAAACAAAGCAATCTATTACACACCACACTGATTCACAGAATGAATTGCTATAAACAAAAAATATGCAGACTTTATAAAAGTAGAGTTTTTCCCCCCTGGGTTAAGTGGTTAACATTGCACTACAGTTAAAGTGGAAGTTCAGCTTGATCATTGGGTGAAATTATTTTCCAATCTCTATTAAGAACAGTCGCAGCAGCGCTAAAGTCCTGAAATTCAAATTTAAGTCATCATGACTACTGCCATTCTTAAGCAAGACAGTGGTCTGCTGCAGTCATTGCACATCAGTGATAGCAGGTAAAGAGTCAGCTCAATACGTGAAAGCGAACTGATGGTGGGAGAGAAAATGGTGACGAGGTGGAGGGACAGAATGATGGACTGCGGCAGGGTCACCACAGCCATGTGACGGCTTCGCTTCAAAGAACTGCTCTGTGCTTTGTTGTGGGATGTGTACTGCACACTGTCCCATTGTCTTCAGCATGGACAGAGAAGGAGGCCACACACTAGATCTATCCCTTTATCCGGGAACTGCGTGTGTGTGTGTGCATGCATGCGTTTCCACACAGAAAAAGGTGCAAACTCCTCTCATAAAATCCTTTTGTTTGAACCTTGTTTCTGTTTGATGTTTGCTTTTTCTTCCATGAATGATTTAAGCAGTGGGATAGGGTATAAAGTAAAAAAGTAATCCAGGCTTCAACGCAGGTATGGTCTTTTTTTCTAAATGTTTTCTAGCTCTCCCGTCGTGCTTCAGTTTAATGTTAATTCTCCTAACCTGGCCATTTCTCTATGTGTTCTTCAGACCCCTATTATATAAAATTGTTGTTTCCTTGCCCGTCTCTACTTAAGTTGATAGTCGCTGTCTGCCCTGACCTATATGAATAGGTCGGTTCCAAAGAAGTAGTTTTGCAATTGAATGCATTAACAACAAACAAACAGAGTAAGAGTTGTTGTCTAAGTTTGTTGCCCCAGCATGTAATGAGAAGCATGTTAATACTCCAGTAGCTGCTTGGATACCACAGTAGTGTGTGTCCATAAGGGACCATTTCAAATCTCTACTTACAGAGCAGAACAGACAAAAGTGCTGATATAGAGGAAAATATGGCATCTTTAAATAATGCTTTGTAGCCCCACATAAGGCCCATCTATAACTACTGTAACCAAGCATGTTCTTATAGAGAAACCTTTGACATTGTCATGGAACTACGGAAGTGATTCTGCTATGCTACAAGTCTGCTGAATCATTTTCCTGGTTGATCTGTGTAAAATAATAATTCATTTTGATAAAACAGTACAGTGCAGTTCACTACCCTAATGGTTGCAGTGCCATCTCTCCATCTCACACACATCCTTTCACTTTCCATTTCTGTCGACAACAAATCTGTGCAATTTCATTTTCAAGGCAATCACCATACAATCTGGAAAATGGCAAAACGAGCAAGTAGCAGGCTGGCAGGCAAGCTCTAAAAATGAAGGGTAATCTCCTATTCTTTTTCATCTGTCCATGGTCGCTCGTCTCCAAAGCTGTCATGGAGAGACGACTGTCTTGGGGCGCGACGTTGAGTACCGTTTCTCCACAGTCAGTGTATGGAAGTTGTAATTAAAGGACGACATAAAAAAAGCATACAGCCTGTGCTCTCCAATTAGTGAGCTTCTACAGTGCATTTAGTCAGGCCTGGTGAGGGGTAATTGATAGTGTGGGAGATTCAAGTCCTGTGCCAGACTCCTTCCTCTTAAGATGCACGGCGACTCGTATTGTGAGCGCTTAAAAGCCCCGTGTTTATGCATGTGTGTTTGTGAGTCTGTGTTTGCCCAAATTCTGTATGCATGAGTTCAAATTGCTGTGTGTCCCAGGGTTTGAATTTGCAATATAAGCTTGCAGACAAACACAGAAACGTTGTCGTAGGACAGTAAATGTGATTTTGACATTGTGATTTTGACTGATCAAAAACTTTGATGACCTGGTTAATGCTTAAATTATTGTCACTAATTACTGTAAGGCAAAAATGTCAGTCAGTTGTATCCACTCTGTTACTCTCTGGCTTGGCTTTGTTAAATACACCTTATTGATGGACACCATATTATGCACAGAACCCACTCTTCGGTCAGTTTGTTATTGTCCTTGTTGGTGACCATTTGGAAGTATACTTTTGCCATCACTTGCAAAACATAACAGTGGTATGATATGATTGTTTCTTAAAATGTTAAGCGTAGAGTGCTATATTTTTGTGAGTATTGTATTAAAGAAATCTCACATAGCATTGCCTGTTCAGGGATACATACTTTATGCCACTGTGACCCAGGTGAACTATCTCATGCCTGACTGTCTGGTGTTTTCCCCTCCAGCTATGGAGTTCTGCTCTGGGAACTACTAACAGGAGAGGCACCCTACCGAGGGATTGATGGACTCGCTGTCGCCTACGGAGTCGCTGTCAACAAACTCACCCTGCCCATCCCTTCCACCTGCCCTGAACCCTTTGCTCAGCTCATGTCAGGTGAGACACATGTATATGTGTATGCATGTGTAAAATTGCAAGAGTAGCGTAGCACATCGAGAGAATTAGACTTTCAGTAAGATGGTGTGTGAGACTAGTTTGTAAGACTGCTCTTGCATGAGATCAAATTGGTGTCATTGGCATCTTCTCTTTCCATTTCCTCAAAACTGGGCTGAAATTGAGAAAACAAATTCCTGTATGTTGTAAATAACATGAGGAATATAACAGAGGAAGTGCTTTTTCACAAGAGTCACCTTGAGCAATATGTTTGGACCCAGTTTAGTGCTCCTTCTTTGATTTCATGTTTAAAAGAATGAGTGCAGCAGGTTCAACTCATCGGGCTTCTTGCTAACATGCTGTTGGTCTGCTGATGTGATTTGTTCCTCTTTTGTGGGTTCTTAGGAAATTTTTAAAGTAGCAAACATGGACAGTATAGATTAAAAAAGTATTTTCTGTGCCTCAAACAGAGTTCAACACACAAAAACGCCACTTGCCACCTCAGAAGATGAATTAATTATTGGATCGGTTACTGGATTTTTATCATCTTGGAAAGCGTTATTGCAAATTATACCAAAAAAACCCCGTGGCAATTTAATTATATATAATTCTTTGAATGACTGAAATATCCAAGTGTTTAATCTACAGTATGTAAGTAAATATTATAGTCATTGCTTAGTGTATTCATTCAACATGGAAGTGTAAGTGTGCATTGCCAAAATGGTTATCTGAGAAAGTAATTTGACCTATCACAAACACAATTTTATCACCAAACTAAATTGGCTGGAGTTAAATTCTAATTGTTGTAGTGGAAGTGAGTGTATGACTGCTCTGTGTACGACAGCATGCTGGGACCAGGATCCCCACCGCAGACCCAACTTCGGCTCCATTCTGACCCAGCTCACGGCCCTGGAGCAGCAAGTGATGGAAGAAATGCCACAGGACTCATTCCACTCCCTCCAAAAGGACTGGAAACTGGAGATCCAGGGCATGTTCGATGAACTCAGGGCTAAAGAGAAGGTAACTTATACCTTGTTTTGCTGAGTTGAAACTGGATATCAAATCAAATATTGCACTGCAGTTTTTTCCTTTGTCAACCCTAATTGGGACCTGCTGATCTCAAATAGTTTATACTTTCATCTATATGGTTTCCCTCTCCAGGAGCTGCGATGCCGTGAGGAGGAGCTGAAGCGAGCAGCACTGGAGCAGAAGTCTCACGAAGAGTTCCTGCGGCAGCGTGAGCAGCAGCTGGCCCAGTGGGAGCAGGATGTCTTTGAACGTGAACTCAGCCTTCTCATCCTACACTTGAACCAGAACCAGGAGAAACCCAATGTTAAGAAAAGAAAGGGCACATTCAAGAAGCACAAGTTGAAGTGCAAGAATGGCGAGAAGATCAGCATGCCCCAAGGTGCGTGTGTTGCTGTATTATTCTGCTCTGTTTCATTATTCTGTCGAAATGCAACTATTAGCTGGTTTGTGTCACTTGGCAAACTCAATGAGAGAGCCGATTTCAAGAGCCATTACTGGCCCACCACCAAAAAACAGCAAAAACAAACAAAAAAATTCAAGAGAGCAGAGAAAAGGAAGTGAGAGACAGATTGTTGTGTAGCTGCTGTAATCTTGTTCCTGGCTTTGCCGTAAGTATGACAGTGCTTCAGAGTTTTCCTATTTTCTTCCTATTTCCTATTTTTCTATTTCTTTTTTTGATATACTGGAAAATCTTTTCAAAAAAGCAACAGTGAAATATGCAGAGTACTACTTCTACTTCAATACACAGTATTGGCTACATGTTGTGCTTTTTGTTATTTCCCATCCCTTTTATAGGATATCATAGTAGAATGTATGTGTTGAGCATTGTCGCAAAATCTGATCCGTGCATAGAAGTAAAAACAAACAAAGATTTGAGTCCTTTGTTAGTAACACGCAGACAGTATGTAAAACGTTTGAATTGACCAACCCACACAGCTGGTTAAGACACACCTACAAAGAGTTTGGCCAGCATCATCGTAGGAGAAAAAAATATTTTCAGTGGGGCAATTTTAGCCTACACTGGCTGAAAGTTGGGGCCATTTTAAAGCGCTCGGGGTTACTTTGTAAAATGTAAACATTAACATTGGTACCGACAAGAATTGTAACCCATTGATCTAAACATATGTTTGTTTTCATACGAGAAAAAAGTACATCAAGGGCACAAAAATGCCCTTATCCCCTGGTTATTTCCTAAACTGTTTTACGTTGATGTGCACAGCAATTCTGCAGCAAGAGAGGGTGGAAGTGGATGTGTTTTTTGTGGATTAGAACATTGCAAGCATTGCAGAATAGACCCCTAAAAAAAAAATCAGCACATGTAAAATTGAATGCGTCCACTTTACAGTGCAGTATTGATCAGGTATATATTTATCTAATTAGTCAGCTTCTTTAATGGCTCAGTCAGTGGTTCGCTCAGCCACATTTTACATCATATATCAATTCCTCATACTGCATTTTCTCTTTTTATATGCAGCCATCTGCTGTTTCTTATGTATGGTAGATTATCACACACCCACACAGTCTGCTACAGGTCACATCCCAGTTGCCAGTGTATTCCAGTGGAAGTGTGTGCGTGTAGGAGTGTATTTTGGGCTGAGCAAGTATGCGTAAATGCAGTGTGTGTGTTGTGGTTAGGCCTTTCCCAGCAGCAGTAGGGTGGTGATGTGTTGGTGGGGGTAAGTTGATGAGGCCGGAGAGTGAGCCAACCACGCCTCAATACTTCCTGTCCATAGATACACTGCTCGCTGGCCTCTGTCTCTCGCTCTCTGTTTGTCTCTCTGTCTGTCTCCTTCTCATTTTTTTCACTCTCCAGTTCAACAGTACCCTTTTTTCTCATCAAGAATTATTTCCTTCTAACTTTGCACACAATGGAGTAAGATACCACAGAATAGTTATAAATATATGTGCATTATTTGCACATTATTTCCATCATCCTTTACCCTCCAGGCACAAAACACTTTTCTCGGGCTTTGCCATTGTGTCACGTAACTTGGCAGAAATGCATTTTCTCATCCACGTCATAGAATCGTAGATTGGTTGCACCTTGGACTGCCCATGTTTCCTGAGCTTCATCCCTTTAAAAATGAATAAAAACTTTCTGAAAACAAAATACTTGGAACAGTGCTGAATCTTTGCAGGAGTGGCTGGCCTGTCAAAATTCCTCCAATAGCATATTGTCAACTCATCCAGGAAGCGATAAACGCCCGAGACAACCATTTTAAGAAGCGTGGGCCTCAGATTAGGTCAGTGTTCATGATTTCCACATAATACAGGCTTGTCTCACATCTGCCAAAAAAAACCTTGATGACACCCGAAGCCTTTTGGGATCAAGTGGACGGATGAGTTCAAAGTAGAACTTTTTGGAACACTTGGGTCCAGTTACATCTGGCATAGAGCTGACACAGCTATCCACCAAAAGAACATCATACCAACAGTCAAACTTGCTGGTTTTAGTGAGATGGTCTGGGGATGCTTTGCTGTGCCAGGAACTTGGCGACCTGAACCATGAAATGTATTCTTTACCAGAAAATGCTGAAGGAGACTGTCAATCATCCATCCATGATCTGATGCTCAAGCACAATTGGATTGTGCAGCAAGATAACGATCCAAAGCACAAGAGGAAGTTCATCTCCGAAAGAAACAAAATGAAGATTTCGGGGCGGCCTAGTCAAAGTCCCAACTAGAAACCCATAGAGATGCTGTGACAGCACCTTAAAGTGCCACTTCCCTGCTCGAAAACTCCTTAATGTATTTGATGAATTCACAAATGTGATTAAATCATAAATTCTGTACCTTTATCTTTGATGATGTTCTCATATTCCACAGATAAGTGTCACAAGCCAAACAAGTGGATATTTAGTCAATGTACATGAACATAAAGGTGTACATTAACCTTTAGGCTTATTGAAACAAATAACAGGACCTACCAGAGATGTTGATGGTATTGGAAAACGAGCCAATCTTGATGCCATCAAAGAATTTAAACTTGTCTTTATTTTCCTCATCTAAACGCTATGTAGTGCCGGGCGTATATATCGGCTGTCCTCTTAGAGTATGAATTTTTTAAATACTGTCAAAGTGTGCCACGCATATTGTGGGTTGGTTGTGCACAGGACACAAATTAATGGCCAAAGCACAGCTAGGGACAGGACCTTTGCTGCATGTCATCCCCTCTCTCTCTGCCGAGTCTCTCCTCTCTGTCTCTACTGTGCCAACCAAAATAAACCAGAAATGCCCCAAAAATGATCTTAAAAAATGGAAACTGTACCCAGTCTGGTCATCCCAGTGTGCCTGTCCACAAAAATGTTTGTTGTTAGTTAACAAAATAGATTTGTAGCTATGCCATGTCTAACATTTATGATGAAATGTAGCCTATTCAGCTAATTGCGCGGCAATAATTCTCTCACTTTCATCATCTGTCCAATCATCTTCGAGCTCACCGATCATAAATTACACATAGAATACTTAGTCCACGGATAACAGAGAGGCCAGACAACAGCATAGGGCAATGTTTGCAACTCAAATTCAGCAGTTGCGGGAAGAAACCATCAAAGCCCTTGTCGGCATAGACAAGATCCTATGTCCTGGCAAGTTGAAACTGTGGTGGCTACAGTTTAGCTTGCTACCCCATTTGATGTGGCCTCTGACTGTCAATGAGGTTCCTGTCACCAAGGTCGAAAAGCTGGAAAGAACAGTCAGTGCCTACATAAAGAAACGGCTTGGCTTCCCGTGTTTCCTCAACAACATTTGCCTTTATGGAAACGGTCCCCTGAAGTCCAGTTGGGCTGCAAAATAACCATTTCTCAACAATAGGTAATGGGTGGTGCACTTGGGACACCTGGTGTCACAGTTGAGCCCTCTGGAGATGTAATGAATGGTGCTCATGTGATCACACCAATGACATGAATATTCCTACCTCCTCTGAAGACAAATGAGGCGCTGATCTATAGGGATAGATTTTATGGGGCCCCGTAGCTCAACTGTAAGGTCACATTGTTTAAGCACTTTTCATTTATTCCAAAGGCTATGCCATGGCTTACTGAGACATTTGAAGTATCAGCACAGAATTTATCCAAATAAAATGGAAAAACATTTTTGTACATTTGTAATATATGACCTGCAATTTCCATTTCTCTCATCTACCACTGGTGGGTCAAAACATTGTCCAACAAACATTATTATGATAGTGGATCAGTCACAGCCTGTATAAGAGCTGGGAATTCTTGACTATATAAAGCCAATAATGTTTGAACATGATGTAAACCAATCTGTAAACCAGTATCTGTTCTGAATTGCTATCTGACAACCAGGTGGTCTAACATCTGTACTTTGTGTATGTGTGTGTGTTTGTGTGTGTGTGGGTTTGGTTGTGTGATGCAGATTTCATCCACAAGATTACTGTGCAGGCATCCCCAGGACTGGAGAAGAGGAGGAACTCTCCAGATTTGGGCTCTGGCTCCTCATCCTCTTTTGGCCCACGATTCAGAGCAATCCAACGTGAGTGTGGCCCTGCCCATAGCATGCATGTGTACACACACACACACACACACACACACACACACACACACACACACACACACACACACACACACACACATACATACACGGTAGTGCACGGGCAATTACATACAGTATACAGTATATGCTGAAATACAGTATGTGTATATAGCCATGCATGCTCTTTACCAGTTTAGAAAATTAAAACATTAGTGTGGACCTTGTTGTCAGACACACACACAGACACCAAATTTCACCTCTGCCATGTTACATCGTTTAGTTTCCAAATTCTTTCCTTTCATGTGATCCCAACCGCCCACCATTCTTTTTTTTTTTTTGCTTTCCCATTTTCCCTATGGGCCCCTGCTCTCTCCATCTTTCACTCACTCTGTGTCTGGCTAACTGACACACCCCCACCCCCCCCATCTCTCTCTGTCTGGCTGACTGATCTTTCTCTATTTCTCTTTTGCACTCTGTCTCTGTGGGTTACTGATCTCTCTCTCCCCAGTTCTCTTTTCTGTACACACACCCTTTGCTTCCTCTCAGCAGCTCAGAGTTTCTCAGCAGCTTTTTTTCCACTGCAGCCCTACTCTCCCAGTCTGCAATTGCCTGTCTGCTACAGCAAGGGGAGCCATTGAGATATGTTTTTCAAGCAGATGGATTGCAGTTTTATATGCATTTTGTGGATACAGTGCAGTTAACTGAATTAGAAATCAGCACGGAGGAATAGATTGCTTTAGTAGAAGAGGGGAAAGGGTTTAGCAGCATTGGCAGGGATTCACAGTCCTCTTCTCAGTGAACAATTCCCTGTAGAGGGAAATTGTAGCCAGTAGGACGAAAGGCTGTTATAAAACCCAAAAGGAAATTTGTGGTGTAGGAAGAGGCAACGGGGTTTTCCCAAACAATTACCACTAGGGGTTGATGTTAAAGCACAAATTGTGGCGAAACATTCATGTGTAAAAGTGGTTTGTAAATCCAAAACATTTATCGGCTTTATTTACTCATTAAACCGAGAGCTGGTTGTCTCTATTTTCTAATGATTCTCCTTAATGACAGTTACAAAGCCACAAGTGTCTGTCATTAAAATGTGGTTAGTGGATATTTATTCTTGCTGTCTCTGTAGCTTACAGTGATTTATTTGTCTGGGTAGCTGTTAGATTGATTTACATTTGACTACATCATCTGCTCCTCTTTGTTCTTACAGTTTAGCATATATTTGCACATTGAAACCTGCGATCAGCTTATAAATTCTTCTATTTTTTCGTTGTATCATATTGTAATGAATTGGGTACGTGTCACTTCTGTTTTAGTTGGACATGTTGAATCACACATTCTACAATCAAAATTGTTTGCTCAGCTTGCTGGCTGTGTTTCACTAATGGCTTTAGACTGTTGCTATCCTTGTTTACTTTTTGTGTCGGTGTGTGGTGGGGGAGCATGATTAGTTTTCGATCATTTCTTCCTCAGCTCTAAATGACAATGATGGGTGCACTAAATGACAATGATGCAAAAATGAAAAAGCTGAGATCTGGTAGGGATGTGTTTGATTTGTGTGTGCGTATGTGTGTGTGACTGTGATGGGTAGAGAGTGTGGTTGATGTGAGAGAGAGATACAAACTAACAATCCAAGAAGGAATGTGTATACTGTATTCAGTTCCGATTGGTTTGAACCTGGCCGTTCCTTCTGTCAGCCTATTTTGAGACATCGATGCTCGCTACTAAAGGCGCCAGTATTTTTCCACAGCACATAACAAGACAGCAGAGTGCACAACTTATATTTTATGTGCCATAGCCATGTACTTGTCAGTAGTGTTTCCACCCCCACACATAAGACCCACTTATACAAACACGCTTTAACTATAAGATAGACGTGATCAGCTATGAGATGGTTTTGGGTTGTTTTTTTTTTTGTATTATGTAAGAGCAACAGCAACAAAGTCAATCAACTCACATTATATGATATTGAAATAAAAATTAAATCAAAGCAAACCAATACAGAAGTAATAAAAAACATGTTCAAACAGTGGCACAGCAGCACCTATACACATCTCAGCACACACACACGCATATACTCACCGGGGGTTCCAGGATCTCAGCCAATCAGAAAATCCTGTCTTAGCTTTGCCACAACATGAAGTTGACATTTTCAGGAGGTATTTTTAAATCATAATTGGATTACTGAGCAGGGGTCATGATTATTGGACACATTACTCACTGTTATCAATGCAATGACATGAAAATCAGGAACTGCTTTTCTAACACTCAAATCCCAACAATGGTGCATTCATAGAACACTTAAGTTACAGTATAAGAATGGTATCAGAAGCTACTAGAACTAATGTTAGGCACAGCTTATGTAACCTGATTTCTACGCATGTACCTATATGTAGAACCTATGTTTTTTCCCTATCACGTCTGCGCCCTGCACAGAGAAATAAAGGTGAAACTGTTTTTTGTGTTTGCATGTGCTACCCCCTTCCTTCTTGCTGCATGCTTTTGACTCCGTTCTCTAATGTGGGCATTCATGAAAGGTGTAATCAAGCTTATCTTCTGACTGAGCCTCCACTGGAATCGGATGGGAAAATCATACTGCAGCCTTAAATCTCTGGGTGTGTACAAATTGGGCTCCCTGCCAATTGGCAATGAGCACCTGGACATCCTTTGCAATTCAGTTCTAGGACACCATTGTTATTTACAGTTCGAACTGAGAAAACCTCATCAGAACCCAGCAAGGCAGTGTGCATACTGATAGTGTGTAAGGAGATATTAATCATATTCTTTCTTCCCTTTTTTCAGTCAGTCCCAGTGACAACAGCAGGACATTTGGTCTAAGCTCGGTGTGGCCCCTAGAGACCCCTTCCCTCAAACAAGCCAATGGAGATATGAGGTTGGGTCCCCACTGGAGGCCCCAGAGCCCTAAAAGCCCCAAGAGCCCCAAAGTTCTGCGTCTTAGTCCCCAGGAAAGCAGGTATCACCCCCTTTTTTTTTTAATAAATGATAATATATTGAAGATTGTGTGCTATCAACTCATTAACATTTTCATGTTACATTTTGAATTTTTCAGTCTGTCGATGAGAGCCAAGCTTCTGGAGTCAGACAGCAATGAGAACAGACAATTCAAGGATGACTTTGAGGAGTACAGACCATCTACACCAACCCCTCCCCCCTCCCAGAACGGTAGCCAGCCTCATACGTTCCATCAGCCACTGTTCTAATTCACACTTCCTTTCATGTCTTTTTCTTCTTCAAACTAAAAAGGCTTTTTCTATCTCTGCAGGGTCCTCTGTGAAGGACAGCCTGCAGCTGCCTCTACCTCATGGAGACTCAGGCAGTGAGGAAGGGGGTTCCTCCCCAGCTGGCTCCCCCAGGCCTGAGAGGGGTTCTCTCGGTAGCCTGATGAAGAGCACGCACCGGGCCCTATTGGGGGGTGGTTCCCTCCTGGCCTCCGTAGGATTAGGTCGCTGCCTTGATTCTCCCCCCCGGGTGCCCCCTCGAACTAACCTCCCATCCTTAGAGGATCATAATCGCACTCCCTCAGAAATGGAGACCGCACCCCCAAAACACCTCTCTTTAGACCCTCCCACAGTGGATGATCTTATCACCTTCTCCACTTCTGAGCAGCTCCCCAGGTCTCTCTTGGATTTAGCTCTGCAGCAACAGGTTGTGAAGCCTTTGCCCCTCACACCACCTCCACCTAACCCTCGTGAGAGGACCGGCCACCATACACCAACGACGCCGCATAGTCCACAGAGTGTAAGGATCCCCCAGAGTCACAGCAGGGCCAGCACTGAGGAGTGGGCCCTGACCTTACATCCCCACAATGGTGAGCTGGGCTGCGATGCCTGGGACATCAGAGCTGACAGCAGGCAGTTCAGCCAAGGCCTCCACGGTTCTCAGCTGGGTCAGTTACAACACAACACAATGCATTTGCATTACGTAAAAACTGAGGATTGTGTGTTATCAGTTCGCAAAGTGAGATCAGATCACCCTGCAAAATTAGTGTCCCCGAGATGACAGTTTTCCATTGCTGTTCACGCAGAATTATTATTACGCCTTTTTAGGAAGAATTTACTGGCACACGAGAGGCTCGAGCGAAGCACGAGCTATTAATTTACATCAAAGCATGTCTTTAGCCATTTGCATAACTCACATAACAGCTGCTAGTGTGTACGTCAATGCTAATCCCATGAAATAAAGCAGGCATCCAATCTACCATTCTTTTTCTCTTTCAAGTAGGAATTTTCTTTCATTGAAGAGACAATGAACGCAGAACATCAGGAAGCACAGCTGATTTCACACGGACAGGAAACGCTAGAGTCAGAATATATAATAATGTATTGTAACTTCGCTGCCTCCAAAATGCCTCTCTGACCACAGGGATACACCTTTCTTTAACGCTTGTGAGCAGGTTGAGTAAAGCCATTTTTCAAAATTATTTGCTTATCTTGTAACATACAGAGACTCTCATGTACACTTGCATGCTTCTCCCAATTACTACTATGTATTTCTTAGAAGCTGTGACTCAGTTAAAAGCTGCTAATAACAGTGGTATTGGGTGTTTTAAGAGCAAGTGGAATCTTTGAAGGTTTTGAGAGTGCCCCCTGGTAACATTTCACACGCTGTAGCTGGTCCATTTGACTCACTAAGCCTTGAATTCTTCTCAGAAATGTTCTTACATTTCTGTCCCCCAGAGAATAAGTAGACGTGTCTTGCCTGTTCTATGCCTAACAACCATAATCCTAGAAACCGTATGTATCATGACACCGGGCACGTAGTGGCAAAAAAACACACACGGTGTTTAAACAGAGTTTTAACTAAACATCTTATTATGTTTATCAGCTGTAATTAGTCCAGCAGGCTGCCACATGGTATCTGTTGGTGGATGTTTACATCAGAGATAGATTAATTCCTTCCCTGGCATTTTTTTGTCCGCTCTCATGCGATTCCTGATTGCTCTTTCTTGTAAGTTGAATAGATGAGCAGCCTCAGAGAGCTGCTGTTGATGTAAATAATGCCATTTGGCAGCCACATCACATTTGGAAACAACAAATGTTCACTCAAGTTGATTTGTTCCAGGTTTAATGATTCTGTCATCGCTGATTTGTGCTCTCTGTTTGTTGCCCTTGCAGCATTCTCAACTAGTTACGCCACCTCTGTTGTGCTTAATTTTGACAAATTACATCAATTTTCTCTTTATTGTTCTATATTTTTGCATTAGAAAATTCCACAAATTTTACATTCTGTTTCTGTTTAGGATCAATATAATCATATGTGTTATAGAATTTGGATTTTAAGATTTTACATGCACAGCAGTGGTCTGCTATTAGTCAGACTAAGAACCTAATCATGCTAAGCTTGGCCCATCGAAAAAAGTCCAGACTGATATTAACCAAAATTGAGAAAAACATAATTCACTCCATTCTTCACAATCAGAGTTTCATAACCAATCATGCAGCACTCTGATATGATATACTCACTGATGATGTCTTGTGTAATCTCTGGATTGCATGGATACCATAGTTACAGTTCATGGTAAAACAGCAAAGTGTATCCTTTAGATAGCTGGTGAGCTAGCTAGCAACCAAAGCCACCAAACCAAAGCTGTAGTAGGAGCTAAGCTCGTTTGACGTTAGTAATGGTCGGAAATGATGTTTTTATTTTATTATCTGCCTAAAATTCTAGGTTATTTCAACTACATATAAATTGACATGAGAATATCTAAGGATATCATTATTTGAGAAATCTTATTGCCAATTTCTAGCCAATCTAATTTCCAGTTTTCTGTAGTTGAATAACTTATTAGTTTACACGTAAGGCAGGGTTAATGTTTTTGTTCCCACCTGTTTGCAAAGAACTTATTTGTTCTTGGTTATGGTTCTTCACTGCTAGTTTTCACATTGAGCTGGTCCTTTTCTCTCAGGTTTTCGTAAAATGATCAGAAACACTTGAAATGTATTGTAGGCTAATGTCACTGTCACAATTCTGGCTATTTGCTCTGTTTTAGCATTTTTGCTCAGTATTCAGGTTTTTAGGCAAAAAGGTAGAATATGAAGGCCATTTCCCTTTGCTCCTGGTTATTTCCAACTCTGACATGAGTGAACTCAAGAGAGAGACACCGCACTGTTGGAGAAGGGAGGAAACCACCTACGCAAAAAAGATCTGGGAAGAAATGGATATGATGAAATATTAAGATCTTGCAAACAAGGAGTGGGCGATATGCAGTAATATTCATTATCATGATATGAAAAAAATAATACTGGGCAAAGTTTTATTCATAACAATGTAGATCATCTTAAAATAACCAGGTGTATGTGTGGAGATAGCACAGTGTTCAGGCTGAAGTGTTACTCCTGTTACACACATGAACAGCTCATGTTCAGTGCCAGTGGACATGATAGACAGCCAATGGCAGCTTGTGTCACTGGGCCACAAGGAATAGGAACATAGAGCATAGAGCAAACATAGAGTTTTAGCTCTCTGAATTGGGGGCACTTGTTTTCTCCTGGAAAACAAAGTAAATAACAAACAATGATGGGATTGGCCTCATTTTGTAGGCAATTCTTCACAATAAAACAAATCTACCCAGTTTCAGTATACCAGAAATACATACTGTATATTGTTTCCCATGGTGAAAATATACAGTAATGTTAGTGGAACACAATAAATGAGATGAATAGTTGCATTAACAAGAGTTTAATCGGTCGAAATATGACCCATATCGATTTTAGATTACACTACATGAGAATTAGGTCAGTCGGTATGTGGGTGAGTATTCTAAACTTATATTTCCTTTGATAAACAAAATCTAATCACTTCAAATGTCACTCATAGGGTGTGCAACTTCTAGAGTCGATGAGGCTGTGCTCTTTTTCTGCAAATTATGACACTCCGCATACTGAACAAGGTGCTTCTATAGATACTGAAAAACTTTGTCGTAAAGCACAGATGTTACTTTGGCTTTCGGTTGAGTGGCAAGGATAAACCTGATTGTAAATGGACTACTTGAGAACACTCAGACAACTGCATGCAAATGTAGCTCTTGTCCTCCACCAAAGTAGAAGCTTCCCACATTTACTCATAAGACTTCAGTATACAAAAACGTGCCTTCTAATGCGCAGTACACGGTGATTCGGGTTCTTTTGGTGTTCTTTCCAGACCCCACTGAGAACATTTGTCCTTATACTTCTGATGCCTCCCCCTTTCTGTAATTGGTCCAAATATCATATGGTATGTTGTATTTCAAATGAAGGGCCAGAAGTTCAAAGCTTACGTTTGTTCATTTGTTCATTCAATGCCTCCTCTGCTGTTGGTGCAAATGTCTCAACTCTGCATTAACTGAATAATCAGAATTTTCTCTGCCACCTTTCCGTCTCTAATAATTAAAACCTTCTTAAGAAAGGAAGTGAAGGACAGGCTTACGAATGATGTTTAATATGCATGTTTTCTCTTTTGGTTGTTTTTAGTTTTGGACCTGCCATTGTGCCAAGACACGCAGGACTTTGATGACAAGCCCTTAACCCTGCACCCCAACACTGGCTTCAGCAGCCCCAAAACTCGCCGCCTGGAGGTTAGTGTCATACCTCGGCCTCGGCCTTCCCGCATTCGACAGCGTATTGATCCTTGGAGCTTCATTTCAGGCGGAGGCGGAAATTCAAGTGGTGGCCGTAGCCCAAGTCGTTCAGACGGTCACTCTCTGGGCTACCAGCCTTCCCCGACAAACCCTTTCACCAGCTGTGACCCTTTCCCCTCACCTGAGTTTGACCCTTTTGCCCTGAAGGCTGACCCCTCGAGCGGCTTGGATATAGCTTCAGCCTTTGACCCCTTCTCAACACCCTTTCCCACTTCTCGGTCTGCCCCATGCTCCGCCAATGGCTCACCCACACTACCCTCATTCCGCATTGTGCCCCTTAACGCAGCCGATTCACCGCTCATTGACCTGGGTTGGGCCGCCTGCAGCAAGCCCCTCGATGGCGCCAAAGAGAGGGCTAACCCTCGCAGGACATTGGGGCTGAAGCCCTTCAGATCTCCAACACAACTCAGAGACGACAGGTTCTAAGACTGGCCTTATGGATGTACTCAAAGAAGTTTTAATCACAGGAATACAGTACAAATCCATGTGCACTACTGTGTCCTCTTTGAACAGGATTTGGAAGAAAAAGAAAAAGTATAGTCCCACCTTTTAGCCTGCCGAGTTGGGTTTCCCCGATGGGTGCCAGGGAGCCCCAACTTTTGTGGGTCCTATTTATGTGCCAGCCTGCTGCTTTGGAAACCAGAAAGCCAGTGAAAGGTTATTGGTGCTGCCTTGGATTGTGGGATATGTGCCTGTGAACCAAGAGGTGGCATTTCATTTTCCCCTCTCTCTTTATTTCTCTTTCCCTTTGAAGAAGCAGAACACAGACCAGAAGTCCTATCATCAGATTCTATCAGACTGCTCATATCACCTGCTTTCATCTCCTCTTGCCTTTGAAGCATTGCAACAATGTAGAGGTGGATAAGGTGACTTGCACAGCTTCATCTGCCTCTACCTCTCTGCAGACTGAAAGGACCGTGGAAAGTTGGAGTGCCTGAAGTGTTTTCACATATATCTTTTCAAAGTTCCTTATGGGCAGGGAAGATGTTATGAATTTGTCTTAAATTTGCTACGCTCCTTACCGTTGCTTTGGAAGATAATTTCTGTGTGAGAGGTGTGTATTTGTGTACTCATGGGTGGATCTAGGCTCATTAGTAAGGATGGCTTACTATTTTTTTTAAAACAGCGTCTGCCTGTTGCATTCTGGGAGAAAGCACTCAGAGTGGATATTCCAGTCTGCTGTGTCCGCCAATCATGAAATCCAAGACAAACCGTGACCCGGGCATTCCACTTGGAAACAGATACAATTCCAGTGACATTCCAGAAATTCCAGGGATTGGGCTGATTTGATCATCTGACAGACAGCAGAGCTCAAAAACAGGACGGGGAAACTCGCTGCATTCCACTCTTATGCCAAAGAATGCAACTGTGACAGTGTAAGGCGTGGGACAAAGAGTATTGACAAATGCATTGTTTTTACCCTCACAGAGTGCAGGATGGGTGACTTGTGTCACATTAGTCAGCATAGTGAGTGCCACAAAACAGACAATCACAGTCAGTATTTAAAGGTCAGTTTGATTTACTTTTCTGTGATTACCAACTTGTTTGACTCTATCCAGGCCATCTCATTCTAGTAAACACTACCCAGCTGGTGCGTTGGCACATTAAATCAGATGTTTAAATCTAATTGCAAAACTCTTTGGTCTGAGTCCTTCAGAGCCGATGTAAACTTACAAAGCCAGACCACTGCCTCACTTCACTAATCATTGTCTGAGAGACTTTTGACACATTTGCTCGAGACAGATGTCATTTTGCTAGGCAGGTTGTATGAACAGGGACCCTTTTTATACCTGTTTGGATAAAAGCAAGGTTGCTTTTTAATTGTTTTTTGTTTCTAATTTCCGAGCTTCTCTGAAACTGATGTTGAAGAAACCGTGTAGGTGTGGAGTCGTACTCCATGTCCTTGTCATTTATATTAATATAATTCATTCAGTTCAAAAAGTTTGAACATGTTTTGGGGGTTTTCAGCAGGGTTATGCACCTTTCAGAATTGAATTGAGAATCAATTCAGTTGAAACAGGATGCACAATTGTAATTCGGATTAGAATTTAATGAAGCACAGCTACATGGGAATTGAATGAATTGAAATAAATTAATGTTCATAGTGTGAACGTACTTTTAAGCAGTAGATGAGTATTTGAATGTGAATTAGACATACAGTTAAAGATGATATAGATGCTGAAAAATGTGATGAGTAATGAATTTATCGTCCTAAAATTTTAAATGCCATCTGTAAAATAAATCAGTTGATTGGAATGCAGATCTCATAGAATAAGGTCAAATTTATGCTCATTATCTCGTACAGTACCTTTTCACCACACAGATATAGTATATGGATCTACCAGTGTAGAAATAATGTAATTATTTATGATTTGCAAGGCTTAATGGAATACTATGTTGTGTGTCTGCACTGAATTTCTTTGTGTTGAGATGAATTAAATTGTTTTTTTTTTCAATCATTCCAATTGAAATTCATCAAGTGAATTTGGTACAATTCGTTAAATTCTGAATTTTGCACAACCCCAGTTCCCAGAGGCGTTGAATCTCAACCTCAATTCATCCCATAATTCACTAATCGGCCTCGATGGGGTTTTTATGAGGCTCAATCTGTTCTCAGTGGATATTTTAGTGTTAAAACATTCAGGAGAAATCACTAGAGTAACAACAGCAGAACTGGTTCTGTCACACTGACTGGGATTTGTGCAGGCTTGAGAGTATTGTGAGGAACTCCTGGATTGCAGTCTCACGAACAGCCAATTAAGCATCTCTGTGTCCATACACCTCTGTGACCCATGTCTGTAAACCAGCACAGATGGTGGATGTCATTATGACACATATCTGCCCGCCTTTTCCCCCACTTGTCTTGGTGCTACAATTTACCAGGCATTCATCACACAATGTGGCATGCATCAAAGTTCATTTTGTACAATCTGACACATATTACCTATCTTATCGCAGTATCTAGGAAGATACAATTCACTGTGATTGTATGTTTTGCTGAAGGTATTATTCTTGCTTCATAATATTTGTTCTCGATGATTTTTCCACCTACATTTATGTGTTCAGTCAGGTTCTGTAAATATTTTACAATAAAATCCCGGACCAGGGACAGACTAGGCAGATTGATTGAAAGCGGCTGCTCGGAAAATATAATTGAAATGCTTCATCTTAAAGTAACTCTGTGAATACATTGAACAGTACAAATTGATTATGCATAAGCTAGGGTGTTTTTCCTGTAATGTGAGTTAATTGGTTCTCCTATTAGATAAATTGGTGTAGGTCAAGCATGTAAAAGAAAATGAAGGAGGACCACTTATGCATAGCACGAGCCATTAACCTTATGTCTTCATCAGAGCATTGTGAAATATACATTGTGAATACTGATGTCGATTTCACCAGTGAAGGGATGCAATGGGATCATGTTGACAAGTTTGTTGAGAACACTCTGAATAATTAATAATCCTACATATGAAGTCAGAAGACAGACAGTCAGGACACTTAAATGCATGTTTAAATGATTGCAACCCAATGAAAGCAATAAGTCATTTTTCCCACTTATGTAAATGTAGGTGCTGTATCAGATCTAGATTTAAGTTGATTCACTTGAGCATGTAAACACGTTTGACTTTCAGTCTGACCTTTGTAATACAGGTCCATGTGCTTTAGCCAACAGCAAAATACCGTTCATTTCATCTTGTATACATGTAAGCCCCTACTATAATTGAAAAAGACAAAAATCCGTTGGTAGAGTCAAAATTCACATTCTTCATGTCCTTCCCACTCAGGTTATGTGATTATATTTTTTTAACCTTGCTTTCATCTTCTCTGGAAAGATTTTTGAAGGCAGTTTTGTGCTGACACTGCGGAGAATCCAGTTCAGTATCAACCACAAATAGAGAACGTCACATTCACCGAGGAGTGCTCATTCTTCACAGACAAACCAAATGAAATTAAACTGAATTAGGTGTATTGTTGTTTATTTTTGTTGCACCTTACTCTGTCTGTCAAACTGTTTGAAATAAGTTTTGACAGAATCTCTGCAATGCAGCGCTTCAGCTATTCACTTGTTTTGCCCATTTTCCTCAAATCCTTTTATATTGACCCGATCTAATAATGCTCCCTTACTGCCGTCAACCCTGCCTGGCCACAAGCATTGTGGTTTTTCCTGTACAGTGGGCACATGTGGGAGGTTTAATATAGAAATCATCTCTGTCAGCAGTGTTCCCTGCACTATTCTAGACACCATTGTCGTAAGGCTGTGACAACGTGATGAGTATTTGTCTCCTCTCTTTGTGCCAATGGACAAAACCACAAGAGCTATCATGTGATAGGCTCGGATAGCTGTTATTAATTGCTCTCTGTGAGAAAAAAACATAAGAGTATATAAAGCAATTTTGAGATGATTGGAAAGTCCAGATTACTTGTCAACACATTCTGTGTGTGTCAGCGATCCAGGTCTATGTGTCACTCATAGCTCATCTCTATGTCCTCACAATATTGGACTTTAATTTTGCCCAAAGCTGATGTTCATAAGTGTTACCTGCCATTTTCCATCAAGCATAGATGCATTGACTAATTCAAATGAAAGAATAAATACTTGGCAACAGCAGTCTAGTAGTGACCTGTGTAAGAGGAACGAGCCCATTCTTCTTCTTTTTAGAGCCTCTGTCACACAGAGCTTATGGAAAATTGGCAGAAAATCGGCTGTCCTGGCTTTGTGGAATTTGTTTCAGTCACACTGCTTTCCCAGGTATTATACTTGAATTCGCACGGGGCTGTTTTTGACCATTTTGTTGTCACAGGCCAGAATTAACTTGCACCCTTTCACTCCAGTCCCACAACACACACACATGCATAAAAAAAGCTTTGACATTGACCACTAAACAGAAAACAATTTTAACAGAACAACATTATGGATGAGATCATGAGATCAGTTTTTCTTATTTTTGCAGACACAGCATTTAGATATAGTACATCTTTGTAGTTATTTCCTGGCCACTATTAAAGATGCCATGCTACCATAGAATGAAGATGTTTAAAGTATAATGTCTCATGCTCAACAACGAACTTTCAGCAACCCATAACCCGGGCGTGAAAGTTTCTCCAAATCTAACCAAGCAGGCGTTTACGTGACAGTAAACAGATTACAACCATGATTAAAATGCAGTGAAATGAATAACAACAACCCAAAGGGAAGCAGAGAGATGCAGTGGAAGTTGCAGACACTTACTGTAAGGTGTGAAATATGCGGTTGTAAGCTCTGACGCACGGCTACAGTCACTGCCAAAAAGCAAAGCTTTGTGCTTCCTCTATTGCCACAGTTGGATTCACACAGGACTCAATTGAAAACCCCATGTGTCTCTATACACACTGAAAAGGGGACCTTGGTCTTGACTACCATGACACCACCGCTGTAGCATGACTTAGGAATGAAAAAGGATTTCTCAAAATATGGACAGTTTAATCTTCTGCTGCCGCTCGAGGCGCCGCCCACCTGTGCTTCTGTTTAGTCAGACGTGCCAGCTTTGATGCTGGAAATGTTCAAACAAACCTTCCAGCGGGTTCCCTTTCCGGTGTGAAATTGACCACCATTCCTGCCCCTGCTTGCATTCACACACATCACTGTCCCCCAATTTGCAGGCAAATTCACAGAAAGAAAGCTCGGTGTCATTGATGCTTTAGAAATACCTGGGAATACTAAAATGTATATCCTAGCAAAGGTTGTGAGAATGAGAGGGCCATTTTTTAGACAGACTTTTTTTGGTTAGGGGCAGTTTGGAGGTTGGTTGGCTGGACAGGAATTTCTGATTTTTGGTGTGGTTGTCAGTTGTAGAAAGTGTAGCTGCTACTTGTCTGGTTAAGCTGACGGGTAGCACTGCAGCACTCCAATAAGAACCTCCTGATGAGCCTTCCAGGCATCAGCCCATCCATCATTGCAAATCAGTGGCCAGAAACTGACAGGGAAAATGAGACAAACTCGATGTCTGGCTACTGTTTTTCAAAACACAGATGCAGCTGAAGACAGGAAGTAGAAGTTTTTTGATGATCCTCCTCACCGCAGCTTTCACTCGTCACGCCGTTGCCTGTAATCAGTGTGACTAATGGAAAATATACTGCATGAATAAAAGCTAATGAGATAGTACAATGGAGAAATCTAAAGCGCTGACCCCGATAATGCAAAGAGACGACGTCTGATTGGGGGAAATCAGAGCAATTATCCAGGAAAAGAACATAGTGGTTATTTTCAGGCATTGTGAAGGTTCTCCCAGACTGAATGAACGATAACAGAAAATGTTGGCTAATGCCCTCTGATCCCCGTCATCAGGGGTAGATTCATGCTAAATGTACACTAAAATCTCTTTTTTCAGTGTTTAGTAATTTTTTAGAACTGTGAAGACTGATTGCAGTTGAAATTGTATCAGACCTGTGTCTTCTGTAGTCTTGTTTTGGTGAAGCCTGTGGCCCCCTGATAATACTAATTTTGTGCTTATCTTGTGCAAGATGCTATCTGCACTTGTTCATTTTTCCGCACAATTTCACTTTTGTTTCAGCAGAGACAGACATCTTGCTCCTATCACAAACAGAGCCAGCTGGTGATTCAAGAAAGATTTCTGAATGAATATTTGGCACTGCTAAATCAGAAGTATATGTAAAATAGTGTAGCACCTATTTATACCCATCTATGAGATATCAGAGAAACGGCTCCTGGGAAAAGGATTTACTTCAAGAATTACACTTGGTCTCTAAACAATAGTAGTGCTGTGTGATTAGGGTTTTAGGCCCCATAATATTATCATGGGGTTAAAGTTCAATGTGATGCTTGCTTGCTCAGTGCACATCATAGTACATTTGCATATTTCTGTGTGCCAAAAAGGCCCAAATCCAAATCCCTTGGTGCTCATCAAATTAGGAAGTCGTGAAGCACCCTTTCTTGCTGACGAAACTCCAAAACTCAAACTTCATATTAAGGGGATTAAAATCAGCAGCCTCTCTGCCTCTTCTAACTTTATTTACTTACTTTATTACTGTTCCTGTTCCCAGAGACTTCCGAGAGGTGCACGATTCCTCTTTCTGAGTCATACGAAAGAGAAACACCCGCCATACCTTTGTTTGGCATTAACAGCGAGTCCAAACGGTCAAATGTGATCTCTCATTAACTGTAAAGGAATCACACATCCCAGTGGGTATGTGGACAAAAGCCATGTCAGCTGGAGGAGCTGCCAGGTTCATAAGCTACCGGTCGTGCTTACAAAGTGCGAATATTACTTCTAATTCATTTCACTCTGTGCATCCAAGGTCACCATCTGCTGTCCTCGCTTCTATGATAACGTTTAACAACAAGAATTGAATAAATGGGAGCCATGAAAGGAGCAGCAATTCATTTCCAAGACCACATTTGGGGCTCTTGGAAAATGCCGGTGCAACGTTAAGAAGAATAAACATGGATTTTATCTATGAGGTATTAAGTCCAAGGTCTACTCGACAGGTTTGAGCAGCCAATTACAGCTGTTATTATTGTTCTGCCACCTATTGTTTCTAAGGCAATGACGAAAGTATGTTCGGCAAACAAAGTGATTTAGTAAACAGTTCCCGAGTTTCAAATATGATCCAGCATAGAGATTGCAAAGTGATTTATTTTGCGGTATACAGATCAAAAGCGTAACAGATGCTTCATTCATTATTAGGACTCCTGCTGAAGCACACTAATTCATGCCGTGTCATGAATTAAACTGATGAAATCCATGTGAATCCACATGTGTATTTGACTGAGGCTCGAGGGTATTTAACTACAGGTGGTCTCTTTTAGGTGCTCATGCTTGCACTTTAATGACAACTGTAAATGATCCAAAGAGGCAATGTTAAAGAGTTCGGATGGTACAAATCCCCATCACTCTGGTCAAATCTCTCCCATTTATGTGATCACAGTACTGTAAGTGACAGATTCCTACCAGTCGGCTAAGGACTTAAACAATATTCATACAGGGGAACAGAATGCGGATAAGCCTATTTATGAATGGCCATCTTTTTACACACTGGACAAAACTGTTTATATTTTAAGATGGCCATAGACACAATCTACTTTAGGATGACGGATTGATTGCTTTGTATTTTTGAGGTTTTCACTGGAGTGTGTAAGATGTATGGGTGCTTCATGTATCAAAACATTTCTTATTGGTCCCCAGTGTTTATGCGTAGCAGTAAATTGCCCAGCTGAGTGAAATCTGGTTCACTCTGTTATCGCAGGAAAACACCAAACCTAAATTCATGTCTAATGATGCCTTGGGCCACCCATACTGAGGTTTTTGTGCATTAAACTGCTATCTACTTAGATAGAGAAGACACCTTTGTTGCTACTTAAAGATAGTGGACAAAGTTGACCTTCCCATGTGTTTGTATCTATTTGCTTTGTAATTGTTCAAGATTCATTCCTGTTTTCTGTTTTGTTATGTTTCGGTGATCTGATAACACAATTCTGTTTTTTGTTTTTTTGTTTTTTTTTCCACCTCTCTCAGATCTGTCTCTGCTCATGCGAGACGAGTTAGAGGTTTCCAGTCGTCGGACTTTGAAATTTGTTGCATTTTTGTGAACTCTCGCACTGGGCTGGGCCTAATCAACTGTTTTTATTGTTGTCCGTCAAGAGGATTATTCTGTACACAGTATGTGAATTTCTTTTCCTCAGAATATTATAATGGGTTTTTAACCTGTGGAACAAAAGCAAAGGCAAAAGCTGAAAGAGTTGAGACCAAATAAAATGTAACACTCACAAAATGGATGATCCCGTTTGTTCTTTCTTGTTGATATTTGATTGTTTAGTGATAATGAGGAATGTTGTTACTAGCTCCGCACGACATTGAAGAGGGAAAAAAGTCACTTCGTCCATCCATCCATCATTATGGAGAAAAAAAAAATGGTTGACGATGGTTTCTAACTGTTATCCAGGTCCGGATCAGGAAGGCATACAACCTGGCTCACCAACCAGGTTGTCTCACTTTTCCCAGGCCAAATGTGATATACAGTATAATCCAGTGTATTTTGGTCTTTCCTGTGGTCTCCTTCCCACTGGATATACCCAGAATACCTCCCCAGACATCCAGGAAGCAACTTGACTCATGGAGGCCTCAACTGGCCCTCTCAATTAAATATAAGTCCTTGAGAAAAACACAAAAAACTGTCTGGTTGGGCAAAAATGTTGAGATTTCTACTACCAACCGGAGTCCAACTTCATGTTGACCGGAGTATTGTTATAGTGCAGATTTTTGGTTGGCAACGTAAAGACAAACATTTGCAACACATTAAGATCTCCTCAGGACAAATATTTCACATAAAGCTGTAGGAATGTTGTTAGGCTGCAGACGCTTGGCACACACACGTTGTTGGAGATAGATGCTGGAAATGCCTGTCAGTCGTCCGTTAACAGTCCAGCACGGCTGTAAAATGGGGACAGGTCATCATTTTGAAGCAGAAGAACAGCTCAGGGTGTGAGTGGTCACACTCCAAAGTTGCGCTTCACTTTGCTACAAACTCTCTGGTTCTTATCAAGACTGTCGATCAGCTGGATAACTCACAGAATGGGGAATCAGCAGCGTCAGCGACGACGTGATGGAGAAACTCACTGCAAAGCCTGACCCTCCTCTACCCTGGCTCCGGTCTCCAAGGTCCTTGTTGCCATGGACACTGAATGAAAATCTGTTAAGTGCAGTGGTGGGGCTCTGCAGTGCCTTCACATCACAGATAAGCCCTCCCTTTTTTTTTTTTAATTGACCAGATTTTCATTTTTAGTCATATATTTTGTTGTGTAATCAATTAGATTAGTTTATTTTATTCATCAATTAAAATAGAAAATAAATGTATAGAGATATAAATGTATATTAAATGTTTATTTTGTTCAGTATTTCATAACAAATAAGCATCTAGCATCATTAAATCAATCAAGATAAAGGATATTTAATCATGAATGAGCAGACACGTGAAAATCGACAATACATGATGTCCACACAAGAAACAACAAGAAATGTTCCACATTCACAACCACCTTTTCAAAACCAACAAAATACCTGACGTCCATCTCCTCACACACTCTCATAATAATGTCTCTGATTCCTGTTGCGTGGCTGCTGTGAGCCTGATACATTCGTTAGCAGACAGAATATACAAAATCCAACAGCATCCATTCTATTCATGACTGCAAAATTGATAGAGGTCTAATCCTTAATACTTCTCCTTTGTGGAAGAATCCAATGTTTGATATTCTTGTCAGTTTAGCATTATCTCGATTGTTGTTGTCTCGATATTTTCCAAATCAGCTGCAGAAATACACTCAAACAGCAACAGCCCAAAGATATAGCCATTTAGTCACTTGCCTCTAAAATTTCTGTAACTTGTACACATGTATTACATTTCAGACCCAGCCAGCTCGTCAACAATGGCATACAATATAGTCTGTGTGCTATTTTGAACTGCATGTCCCCGTCAGCATTACAACTAAGAACTATTTTTCATGATCGTTTGCCCCCCTGCCTCTGTTTCCTGTAGTATACTACAGAATGATCACGCTAACGGCAGTCGTTCAAAGAATTTCACAAGGTCCCATCCCTTGTCCTGCCAGATTCTAAAGGCAACCAGAGGCCGGCTGGATGCACACTGACAGACAATCCAGGAAGCTGAGAGGAAGGCTGACCAGCTGATCACGCGTAACCAGAGTGCATATTTATGGCTTCAGTCTGTTGTGAGTATTTATCACAATTGAGCTCTTATTTCAGGTATGAGTATAAATAAGAGGCAGGTATTTATCCTTGCCATTTCCGTTGTCATTGAGGAGCTGGCCCAAGTCTTTGTTTAGGCTTTGACAGGCTCAGTAGACGATCCAGGCTCATACCTTAGCCAACCAGCTCCACCTCGGATGGGTCCCTCCCTTTCTCTCTCTCTTTCTCTTTCTGTATCTCCCTCCTTCTTTCTTTCATAAACATATTTTTTTCCAGCACAGCAATAATTTTGTTGTATTTATCCTCTTTTGCACAATATCTCTCTCACACTGTATTTTCTCAGTGACACATTTGTTATTTTCTGTTATTTAAACATCTTTCTAGACATCTTTTACTTTCAGAATAAACTTGTTGAACAGCTGAAGCGTCATTTTCAGTATCAGTATCTGCATGTAAAGAGCTGAGTAAATGATATTCTAATTTTAATCTCATTTCAGTAATCAGGATCCAGCTCATCAGGGTCCTCTATTCCCCAAAAGAGACCATCTTATCAGCCATAATGAAGAGCGGGAATTAACTTTTCTCTGTCTGTCTTCATGTGTGTGCTGGGGCTTTGAGCTTACCTGAGGAAGTGTTGGATCAGACTGTCAAAGAGGGGTGAAGGTGAGATGCGTTTTTATTGCATGTAGATGCACTTTCGCCTAGCCGCAACCATAAGCTTGGGCAGGGGAATGTTGATTTTGTTATTATTTATTTGGGTTTGTATTGATCTATGTGTATAAGTTGCAGAACATGTCAAAATAACCTTAATAATAACATTGACACTGTGGAATGAAATTATTTTTGTTGATTGAAAAGCCTATGTATTCATCCAGAGAGTTAATTGATATTGGAGCAGGAAATTTTCAGTGCAGTATCCCGGAAAACATTTTCAAGATGAAAGTTAAACACTTAAGATGATCAGTTTATTTTTTTAAGTGCTAGTATTAAAAGATGGGAATCACTAGAAACTTTGCAATTCAGTATTTTACACTATGTTTTACAGATTTTAGCTGTTTTTTAAAAGACATGAATCTCACTTAAAGCACTATTTAGATTGTTGCCGTGTTACTAAATAATTGTCTGGAAACAATTCGAAACTGAGACTATTTTTTTCTGTCATCGCCATAATCATTCAACCAAAACATAATATGCTGCTTCCTGTTCTATCTCACGCAACAAGAGCTGCTGGGACCAAACTGGTATAACTATGACCCTTCTGAACCAAACTGACAGGGACCAGGAGTCGAGCCTGTCCCTTTCTGGACTTTACTAAATGCACTTTGTGCCGAGGGGGCATCATCCTGAGGGAGGATGAAGTTTAAGTATTCAGGACAGCTAGACTAGACATTATAGTCTTTAATTTATAATTTATTCGTCTCAGTAGCTACAGAAGCAGCTGGTGGGAGCTTTGGTAAATCTTGACTTTTGGTGTGGCTCTTAGATCAACAAAGTAATCTGCACTGACAAAAAAGAGCAGTGACATCACTTGAAATGAGCAAATCAACACATACACATAGATTGTATAATACAATGTATTCCTTCTGTCTTTCCCAGAGTTCCACAGACACACACACACACAAATTCAAATAACATTAACTTTGAGGTTTCCCACTCAGTTTGACAATCAGTCCATTATTGAGTTCGGAACACTTAAAGATCAGTTTATTCATTAACTTGAATCAATTGACCTTTTTACAGTTTTGTATCCCACTTAATGTTGAACTACAAACACTCTACAATATACACAAGAATCTCTCCTAGGTGTCCTCTCTCAATCAAATATGTCAGTACCTGAGTCTTAAAACTGTCCACGTGCCAATCTGATGTGGCACATCTTCATCCAAAGTCCTCCAGAGGTGAACAGAGTGACCCAGGGCAGGAGAGCACGACACTCCGATAAGACAGGCTTATAGTAGATTGACCCTGGAACAGAGATGTCTCCAATGCTGTAATAATGGAAAACCCCAGATAGCTCAGTCCAAGCATGAAGCAGTCAAATAATGTCTGTAATAATTCATTCATTACAAATTACGGTGTGATACCAAATCTCTGGCGACCCCCCTCCCCTGCCCCCC
>OMNV01029545.1:0-13684 GCA_900303265.1 Brotula barbata
TCCAGAGTTTGGCTGTTTTTTCCTTTCCGGACTGACACCTAGTGGCAGCACGGGGTAATAACAGCAGGTTGGTGGGCAACCATTCCGTGACTCCATGACTCTGTGACTCCATGACTCTGTGACTCTGTGACTCCATGACTCCGTGACTCTGTGACTCTGTCACTCTGTGTCTCTATGACTCCATGGCTCTGTCACTGTGTGACTCCATGACTCCGTGACTCCGTGACTCTGTGACTCTGTCAGTCTGTGTCTCTATGACTCCATGACTGTCACTCCGTGACTCTCTGACTCTGTGACTCCATGACTCCATGACTCCGTGACTGTGACTCTGTCACTCTGTGGCTCTATGACTTCATGACTCTGTCACTCCGTGACTCTGTGACTCTGTGTCTCTGTCACTCTGTCACTCTGTGACTCTGTGACTCTGTGTCTCTGTCACTCTGTGACTCCGTGACTCCGTGACTCCGTGCCTCTGTGACTCCGTGACTCTGTGTCTCTGTGACTCTGTGACTCTGTGACTCCGTGACTCTGACTCCATGACTCTGTGACTCTGTGACTCCGTGTAAAATGTCCCAGGGAGGTGATGACGGTGAGAACATCAGGAGAGCTCATCCGTGGAAATATTACGGACCAACATCCGGACAGGAGGAAACAAACCAGGGAGTGGAAGAGAACAGCTGGGTTTCTTTCCGTACTTTGAAATGTTCGTCTGTAGGAGAGACGGTGAAGCGAGACGAATGAAACTATACATGAGTTGAATGTTGAGCTGTTTCAGGCCTGCTTCCTGTTTCTGGGATGTAATGACGCTTCTTTCTTTCTTTCTTTCTTTCTTTCTTTCGTTTTGTTTGTTTTTATTTTGTCGCTGACCTTTAACAGTGAAATGTCTCTGTGGTTCCAGTGAGGGGCCCGCACAGAGGCGTCCAGCTGTGTGGAGGACTGTCTGCTTCTCTCAGGTCCTGTCAGCGTGTGAAGTGTGTGAATGTGTGTTGTATGTTGTAGTACATGTTGAGTTGTATGATTCAGGTGTGAGCCGTGTGTGTTTATTGACACGTTTCCCCCTGCTAGTGAATCCAAACCTCAGTGTGAGGAGGACTGTCTGCTCCCTGTCCCAGTGTGAGGAGGACTGTCTGCTCCCTGTCCCAGTGTGAGGAGGACTGTCTGCTCCCTGTCCCAGTGTGAGGAGGTGGAACCAAACCAGAGGTTGTTGGAGCTCCGCGCAGAATCACAGGAACTCTCTGAGTCCATGAAGACCAGAAAACAGAGAAATTCATCTCCAGACTCCAAACGTCCTCAGACTAAATCTCTATGAGTGACTGGACTGACCTGGAGGAGACCATCAGACCGTCCGTCTGTCAGTAACCGTGGCCCTGATGAAGGAGACCAGGACACCTCAGAGCAGGGACCACGTCAGCAGGTTTCAACTCGGCTTGAGACGGCCGCCCCATGCTACGATTGATACCATTCAGTCGTGTCATGGAAAAATAACCAAAAGTCATCAGTGTCACTATTTTTAATGTTTTAGAATGACTGGATGGTGTGTGTGTGTGCGGCTGCAGATCAACCAAATACAAATACGTGAAAGTACTGATGTTCCTCTAACACGGAATGAAACGACGGAGGGACCCTTCATCATGTAGCGCGCGTGCGTGTGTATGTGTGTGTGTGTGTGTGTGTATGAGTGCGTGTGCGTGTGCGTGTGTGTGTGTGTGTGTGTTTGAATTTAATTAGCCGCGTACTTGCAGCACCAATATTCAGCTAATGAAGCTCGTTTGTGCGACCGCTGCACGTCTGACACCGCGTGATAAATGGGTGGCATCACTTTAAAAGATGATAAATCGGATTCAGCCTCTCCGGACATCAAAGAAACATCGAGCTCCACCGCGTCCGACTGACCGGCACAGAGCGAGGGATCATGGGTAAATGAGACCTGAGCGGCTCCCCGTTAGGGAGGGGGTGGGGGGGGCGTCGTGGGAAGTCGTGTGAGGAAATCACAGGGGCCGAAAGGCACACAGTGCTGAAATGTCAGGCCCCCAAAGAGGGGCCCTGATGTGAAAGAAGACTGAATAAAACGGGAACGAGAAGAGCAGCTCACGCTCGGAGAGCAAATATAAAACACACAGCACGGAAATGAAATAACACACGGAGACGGGTAAACCATTCCACGGAATTCTGATTTCAGATGACGTCATTCTATAGGATTATTACATCCAGGATGGAAGGGAAGAGAGAAGAGTGTGGATGAAGAGGGCAGTTTAAAAAAGACACCGACTCGATCACAAGAAGACGACAAGACCAGGAAAGAACACTCGGCTCTGTTCATCCTTAATCTGTAGCAGCACCACAGATGAACATTATCACCTTGTTTTGACCTCACTGAGACTGAGACTGAATTATGGGAGTGGATGGAATGGATGGAGGAGTGGATGGAGTGGATGGAGTGGATGGGGGAGTGGATGGAGTGGATGGAGGAGTGGGTGTTCACCAACCTGCTGTTATTACCCCTTACTACCACTAGATGACAGTTGTGATATATTGGCCAAGGACACGCTGGCTGTTGATTTCCGGTCTGTATGTATTTTAGACGTTGGTGCTTGTAACACGTCCGTTTGCGTGGAGTGACGTGTACGACGAGTCGATCCGAGCCGCTCATCTTTAACTCATCTTTAAAATAACGTGGCGCTGAAGCCGCAAGATGTTGGCTGTTGTCCGAGCCGATTTCAGGTCACGTTGACCAATCAAGAAATGCCAACAATGTTGCGTTTCGCATGAAATTATGGGAGGGGCTGGCCGCCGACCTGTTATATTCATCTAGTGCCACTAGATGTCAGTCTTCACAGTAAAAACAAACGCAAAACTCAGAACGATCGCTTTCAAATTTCCGAACGAATTTGATTGTTAAAGTAACAAATTGTGCCTCAGAGATCTGCGAGCTCAGGGAGACGTCTCATTTCACGTCTCTGTCTCGTCTTGCTCTCTCTCCCCGCTCGCCGTCTTGCAGACTCGCGCCGTAATGACACAGAGCGGGACTTAATGCACCTACCAAGACAGTGATTATCACCTCTGTAATCCTACAGTTCATTAGTCTCCCCCCCTCTTAATAATTAAGTTGGAGAAGTGCCGGGCTCCAGAGAGCCTCTCTTCCTCCCGCTCCTCCTCCTCCTCCTCCTCTTCACTAATGCACACATTTACAATAAAGCCTAAAAGAAGGTGTGGGCTGCAAAGTGTTCCTGGGCTACCGGATGGTCCCGCGGAGGGGAGGAAGGTGGGCTCTCTCTCCACTCCACTTGTTAGCAGCCCTTTTATGGGCTTTATCGATCGGATGTGTGGCACGGGCCGAGGTTAACGAGCAGCCAGGTTGTTTGCTTAATTGAACTTTATGTTGCCAAAGGGGAATTGTTGGCAAAGTGCTTTTTAAACGCTCCCTAATGTTTACGCAGAGTTGCTCTGCCGCCAGACGCGAGGCTGAAGTGTGAACGTTTACTCCGACCGACACGGAGGAACGAACTCAGCCGTACGTCGACGAAGGCGGTACAGCCAGCGCGCCGTTTGGTCAGCCGTGGGCGCCGTGCGGTTACTGACCCTCGGAGGAAATGTGAGCCTGTCGTAGAAAGTGCAGAAAAGTCTGAGCTGCTCTGGCTGAAAAACACCGAAACCCAGTTTGACCGTCCAAACCGTGAGCTCAGACAATAAAAAGATAAACACACATAAGAAGAGGAGTTTCAAACAATCATTGTCGTTGGTTTATCATTGTAAATATGTACAGAACGTTGAAGATATGCATTTTTATTTATTGTATTTAGTTTTTGATTTAATCCATGCTGTGTTTTACCAGGATAAATAGTTTATTAAGGTCTGAGGATTGAAAACGGTTATCGAGAGGATCTGAGTGCTCGAGTAAAATTCGGATTTGTGAGTATTTTTCCCACTTTCCCACCGCAGCTCATAGTGAACCTTCAGCCAGAACGCTAACAGGCTAACAGGCTAACAGGCTAACAGCGATCGAAGCGTCTTTTAATGAAGCTTTATCGTATAAACATGAAATTGATGTTTTTACTGATTGCAGCTCAGTCATTACAACCGCAAAGAGAGAGAGGAAAAGGAGCGTTTTCCCCCCCGTCAGATTCAGGTCTGAACCCCCAGGCAGCGTCCACGCACACATACACAGACACACACACACACACACACACACACGCACACACACGCACAGTGAAATCTGTAAACATTATGAGAAGGAGTCGGGCTCTGTTTCTCCCTCTGAGGACTCACTGCTCTCATGCATAATGCAGGGGGAGAGTTTGACCGCTGGCCTGGAGCTGATTGGCCGTCTCGGGGTCGAGGGTGGGGGCTGGTGGTGTGGGGGGAGTCGGCAGGTATGGGGCGGTAGAGGGGGTGAGGGTGTGTGGATGTGTGAACCCTCCAACAACAGCCTGGATGAGTGACTGAACCTCCCCAAACCCCAACACACACGCACACACACACACACACATGCGCGCACACACACACACACGCACACACACAGACTGATCAATAGGAGGTGCTGTGAGGTGCTGTGGGATTATCCAAGCTGAGATTGGCAGCGGTTTTCTCTTTGCTCGCTCTGCTTTGTTCACATGAGGACGCCGAGGCTCCAAAGCTCAAATCTGTTTTTCTTTGCATATCTGAAAGAAGCTCAACTTTTGTTTTTACAGTTTGAACAACGAAAGCAGAAACGAGACAACAACAAACCCTCTTAAAACCTGTCGGCCTCACCGGAGGGCCGGAGCGTTCCCCAACCTCGCTGGAGGGAAGCGCACGACTCCTACTGCGTCCGCGTCTCTCTGCCTCGGAGTCTTGGGTCCTAAGATGTTGTTGGTATTCATGGTAAAAATCTAGGATCTACGGGTAAACGGGTAAACGGGTCCAACGGGTCCAACCCCATAAAGTTCTAAGGTTTCTCTTGAAAAGTGTCCAAATCCACCATCATCAGCATTCTGAAGAAATCTGAGTAAAAAGACTTAGAATAATAAAAGTTGAAGGGAAATTAGAAAAGGCACAGTTTTACATTAAAGCAATAAAAAAAGACGACACAAAACAGGCAGAAATCTGCTTTTACTGAAGGAGCACATTAAAAAGTAAAAGTTACCTTTATGGATTTTTTAAATCAGAAATCCAGAAATGTTCAATTATTTTCCTCTGATTTAAACTCATTATTATTATGTGCTGAATTTGTCTGATCTCCTTTAAATCAACTCGAAGTCTTTGGTACATGAATTGATAACTGAGTACAAAAACCAATGATTTGATTATAAACTGTCAGTTCCCCCCGGCCCCCCAAAGTCTCGGAGCCGGCCCTGTGAGTAGAAGGAGTCCGGCGTGATGAGTCTGACAGGAGGAGCAGCTCATCGGAGCATCAAAGCTGAGCGTAAGCGCCTTCATTAGCCTCTTTCTTCAAATCAGAGCTGCAGGAGTAGAGGAAGACTCGGTCGTTTCTTTTCTTTTTTTCTTCATCTTTAATGGAGACGTGCAGCCATGATTTATTCAAACGACAAACCTCTCTCTTCTCTTTTTCTTTCCTGAGGTATTCGTCATTGGGTGCTAATGTCAGATTACTTTAGTAGCCATTCTGCTCTTGATAAATGACTGAGACAGGCAGTAAAAAATAGATCAAAACCGCTGGGATGAAAAGAGGAGGAGGAGGAGGGGAGGAGAAAGGCCGTTAAATCATTTCCCTCCGACGCCCGACAGGCCTCGGAAAATGCCACCCATTATTCCTCTGCCACGGCTAATCAAAGCGCCCAGAGTGATTAGACGGAGAGCGAGGACGCTGCGGCGGCGTTCTTCCTCCTTCCACCTTAACAAGCCATTATCACGCCGGCTGAACCGCCAGAACGCCAGGCCGGCTTACCGGGTGAAATATGGTGCACTTCACCGTGGTCGCTGCAGCACGGGGCGGAACGCAGGGCGGCAAATTGTCTTATTAGACCTTAAATATGTAATTAAGGAATTTTCTGAAGGAGCCGCGTGGATCACGAAGAGATTCTGCCGACAGGAAATTCCACAAGATTCTTCCTGTTTGAACAAACGCAGGCTGCAGCATCCACGGACGCGTTTCTGCAGCGCTGTAAATTTGGTCCCGAGGGTGGTGAAGTGAAAGTGAAAGATGAAGAGGTATGCCGAAAATTACATCCGAACTAACGGGAATAAAAGTTTGGTCCAGGTGGGATTGGAACCTTTGACCTCTCCACCATCCACAATGAACCACTCACTCACTCACTGGAATTTAATTACATGAATTTTTGTAGAAAAGATCTTTGTTATGGCTTTGATTCATCCAAAATACTTCAGCGAACTTTGACCCTGACGTGAACTCAGGTAGCGATCGATGTGGTGCGTGGTGGAGCAGCACCAACACGTCCACGTCTCTCTAAATAAACGTTTGTCCATCGTATAGAAATAGAAGTTTGACTTTCATCCTTGATCCATCCTTGAACGCCTCTGTTTCGTTCTCTCTTCCAGGTTTCAATCCTGTGATGATTGACGGACTCAGTGTAGCAGCAGGAGCAGCTGTGTGGGCGGAGCCTGCAGACACCTGTTCAGGTAGGGGACATCTGTCACCTAGTGACAGTCAGGAGAAAGACGGGAAATCTCCGCCCAAATGATACAAACACACAGACAACAACTCTTAATTATGAACAATCAGAGACAGAACATGTTTCAGCACGCTAACATCATCTGTGTGTGTGTGTGTGGGTGTGGAGGCAAACATCTGTTCACTCATTCTGAGGACACACATAAAATGATAAGAGCTCCACTTCATGTTAAACATTTCTTTTTATCTGTAAATTTGCTTTTAGATTTAAAAGGTCACAATTGTGATTTGTAATCAAAATTTTTATATAATGTAGACAAAGACATTTAATTTTCACACCTATCTCTGTATTATCTTTAATTCAAGGGAAAATCCTAAAGTTTCCTAAGATGCCAAACATATCAGTATGCATTTTGGGTAAATGACACCAACGCCTCCAAACTCAGGAGAAATTTAAATTCAAAGCCTCAGTGTGATGGAGTCGACTTCTTTAGAGATCCTCATCATCATCACCATCATCATCATTCCACATTTTGATGGCAGGTTTGCTCGGGGAATCGAACCCACACCAGCAGAAACCATCATTCCACCACGTCACCAGAAATTATGAGCTATTTTTGATTTTTGTATTTTTTCTTCTTGTACACACACACACGCACGCACGCACGCACGCACGCACGCACGCACGCACGCACGCACGCACACACACACACACACACACACACACACACACACACACACACAATGTATCCCTAATGTAAAAAGCCCTTAAAATGTATCCAAAATCCATGAATCCTTTTTCTTAAGATGGAACCAATTAGCGTTCATTTTCCAGTGTTTCAGGGGTCAAAGGACATTTTCAGGTCTGTAGGAAACAATAACAACAGTCGACACGCCTGGAAACCAAAGTTTCTCCTGTCTGAATGTTGTGATGGATTCGAGACTGAAACCAGGACTTCGTCTGCTTTGTCCTTGGACATCGGAGCGTCTCACCCAGCTCAAGGAGAAATTAGTATTCTTTGGGGTTTTTTTCTCCTCTTCAACAATCGATTAGCGAGCAGAAAAGTTGAGTGGCGCTGACAAACCGACAGCTCCCACAAGGCAGCAGAGTTCTCCACAACAACCTTGGAGATGACGGAGCGACGCTCTGTGTGCTTATTTATCTCTCACGTGCTGTTTTCCTACATCTCTAAGGGAAAATAAAAACCTCTGGCAGTGACAGACGGACGAAGATGGAGCGACAGGAGCTGAGATAACGGGGCGTTGGGGGCGGGGGCACTGAGCTTTACCGCTACAAAGTAAATATTTTTTTGTTTTCTGATCAAAGAGGTGTGAAGTGGATGTTGGAGATGAGTTCCTGCACCGAGCCGAACGCTCTGACAAGGATGAATCTCACTGTTTATTATTTTCATAATATTTCATAATTAAGTAAAATTTACTGAATTATGAGAGTGGAAAAGTAGAGGTTAAAAAATCCAAAGATGAATCTGTGTGCCAATAACTTTTTCAGACTTACTTCTAAGAGAGAGACAAAGATGCCATCAGACCTCCAAACTCTGTGGTGGAGCTAACAATTACAAACTTTTATTTTGAAAGGACAAAGGAATCGGCACAAATGTTCACTTTGTTTAACCGTCTTTGGAACCAATAAAAACCACAAATTTGATTGGCTGATTGACATCATGAACGGCTGCTCCGATCATTTTTCCGTTTTCTCACTCGTCTCCCGTGTCTGACCTGACACGATGTGGTCGGCCCCGTGTCACGTGACAGCATGGCGGACCTTCAGTCAGCGTTCTTATCGACGCGCGTTCTGTCGTGTCTCGGCGGTGGCGTGTGCTTGTGATATAACGAAGAATGATATGATGAGTACATCGCCATGACAACGTGTTAGTGACTATGACAGTAAAAGATCCTCTCTCTGCTTCGATTCTTTTTACAGTGTATTTTTCCTTCAGCTTCCCAACAGCCTCCAGCTCTGCGTGGAGAACACGTGAGTGTGCGGATGGACTCGCTGATGGAGTCGGAGCGAGGGATCATTAGGAAGGACTCCAGGTCGTTTTCATGTACTGCAGCGCTCCGCCGCTCCTCTCGGCGGGAGCCCGGGATCGGCCCTTCCTTCAAACTGCAGGTGGGTCCCACTTTAGGAAGAGACGCACGTTGTTTTCCCATCGCTTTGCGTTCAGAAATGTTTCAAAGCTGAGTGATGGATGTCCCGCCTGATGCTGCCTTAATATCAAATACAAATATGTCTTGTTTCGGCACAGTGCAAACGCCAGCTCCTGCAGAGCGGAATATTATGTGGACGAGGGATCGGGAGAGGTCAGCAGATTTGGGAATTGAGGGGCCCGGGGCCGAGCTGACAGGGGAAAATATTTTGTAGTCTCCGGGGTGCAGCTTGGTTCGCGTTCAGCTCTGCTTTTACTTCCCTCCCAGGACCAGGACTTGGCTTCAGTCATGATGACTCTTCCAGATGTGCACCTCACTTCTTCTTCTTCTCCTCCTTTTTTATGCATTTTTCCCGCTGTACTCCATTGTGAATTTTTGAATACCACAATTAACATCTATAAATCATGTCCCGAATACTTCCTGCTCAATCACATGGGAATATTGGGGAACAGCCCAATAACTCATTACAAATTGGAGGCTTAAAGCAGCCAAAAAGATGAATTGTGTCGTGACAAAGCCGCTATAGGACGAAAGTCTCAGCACTTTTAATGACAGCCTGCTTAGTTAAATCAGGGCTCGGCCATTAATAAAAGCACAGACAGTCTGTTCCCTTTCACTCGCTCATCACAAGTCAATCTCACTCTTTTTTTTTTCTTCTTTGTTTCATCCTGAAATCCATCACGGAGAGAATTCCAATTAGACGCCTTCCTATTTACATTATGGAACCCCCATAAAACAGTTTGACAGTTTAAAAAAATGACTCTGCATCTGGGATAAAATACAACTTTCAACCTAATTAACTTTGTCATAAATAACTTTATGAAGTCGAAGGACAAAGTCTGTGCGGGGAAACCGAAACTTCATTTTAATCCTAAATTAAAGGGTAAAGGTCTGCGAGGATGATAAAGACCACAGCTGGATGCTTCAAAACAGTCGGACTATTTCATCTCAAATTGGTGTGTTTGGTGCAAAGTGTCCCCGAATTAGATTCCAGGAAATAGACCAGACCAGATCACGCCAATTGATACTTGAACCTGAGCCGAGAGAACGTCGACTTTTCAAAAAGTCAACGTGAACTGAACGTGAGGAACTCGTGATCGGCCGACCTTTAAGCTAAAATATCAACAAAAAGTCAACAACGTGGATGGAATTATGACAGACAAATGTCCTGAAATGAAGATTGTAGCTCATCCTGATGTCATCTATCTTCCAGTTATCTTCCTCAGCGTGTTTGTAAAGTTTCCTCTCCTGCAGCGACAATCAATCTCTTCTTCCTCTGTTGACATTCCCTCCTCTCATATTTTGGTGGTCACACTTGACGAACAGAGACACAAATACATCACGGGTGAACACAAACACGCAGCCTGGCGCTCAGACGACCTCGTGTGGTGTAAAAGCTGCAGTGTGGCCCCTGAAAGTTTCTCCCGTCTGGTCTATGGGTAAAAACGTTCCTTGGCGTTCAGTAAAAACCTGATCCATGCCTGTTTTATTTTTATTTTTCCGTCCATATACATAAAACAGCATTGACAGAAAATAAAGCACAGCCCTGGTTTTGTGTGTGGGGCCCCCCGGGATCCTGGACAGGAAGCAGAGCTTGTGTTTCTGTGCCAAACTGTAAATCCTGGCCAGATTCCGGGCTCACCTGGTCTGATATTTATAATTCCGTGTAAAGATTCTCCTTGATGGACTCTCAAACGGTCTGCTTGCTGTTAAATGTCATTGATGGACTCTTACTTTGGTTTCCCTTCCTGCACGGGGCCCCACGCTCCACGCTAACTCACCGCGCGGCCTCTGGACGACAATACATTTCGATCAGCGTCGTCCCCATCTCACCGTTTCCTCAAATCTAATCCTCGCCGTTCCGTACAGAAGGCTGCGCCGTACTGAGAGCTGGAATCATCTCCCAGAGGAAGGACCTGTTTTAGGTCAGCTACATGTTTTGCCATCTGCTCAGCTCCACCACTGAAAAGATGCTGAGGGGAAAGAACGAAAGAAAGCAGGGATGGGCGAAGGAGAAACCAGAATGAACTCCGATCCGATCATTCATCTGTAGAAAACGAGGCTCAAACTCCGAGGACGCACATCGCATTCACGAAGAAAAAACCACGAGCGCCGTTTTCTGGTCATTAGTATCTCACAATCACAAGATAAAGATTCTACCACGGTTTTTGTGTTAGTTTGACTTTGTGGACATTGAACACTGCAGAGTTGAATCTCAAAGACGAGCTCTCCACGGCAGGTTGGTGCTGTCCGCAAGGGACCGTCTGACAATGACCCTCAGACGTGCTGTGTCAAAGAAAACCTTCATAAAAAAACAACAGGACGGACAAAATATCACAAACTCAAAACGTTGTTGCATAATTGTCCACGTAGCTGTAAATTCATTGAGCATTGAGTATTTATTGTTCTAAATTCTTTGACATATTTTGTACCTATTCTGTTTCCATTTGACTTTATAATTGATTTCTTTTCCATTTTTCACCGAACCCACCGACTCAGCACTTTCCAGTGTTAACAAATTCAAATATTCAATGAATCGATCATGAAGGCCGGTTTTCATCAGGAGACATGTGGATGGGATGACGGTTCTGTCCATGTTATTGTACAGATGTTGGTTTTTTTTGATCTTATCATGACCTCCTCATCACGTCACGCTGAGATCCTGATCCTCTTCCAAGATGGAAGCACAACTTTAATTTATCTTTATTAACTCCATGTAATTTACCCCTCTGATGCTAATACAAACCATGAAAGAATTCTAGAAAGTTCCTGTGCGCCGTATCGGGTCGTGTGGTCCACGGTGGCGGACCATCGTGCGGCGCTCGAGCGGCTCCGATTCGTGGACTTGAGCTCTTTTGATATCCTGATAACGAGTTAAGATGCAGATTGCGTGCGGTGAACCTTTAGCAACGCCTCGTGATGTTGTGGAGGTGGGGGAGGGGAGGGGGGTATTCATTCATCATCCTCAAGTTTCCCACAATCCTTTGGAGTGCAGCGTGAATGACGGCGGGGGTGGGGAAGTCCCTCGACAGCGCCCCCCAACACGTGTGAGTTATGCAAATCCAGGCCAACGCCGAGTGATGAGTGTTTCCAGTTTACACTGAGAGAGGAAGAACACGGAACACGACCTTTACAGCAGTCTGTGTGACCTACATACACACACACACACACACACACACGACCAGAGTGACTTCACTTCACTCGTCCGATTCTAAAACATGTTTATTTGTGTGATCAGAGTATGCCACATATTTTATAACATTTCATGGTTCAGGGTTCAGGGTTCAGGGTTCAGGCTTCATGGGCCATGGTTCATGGTTCATGGTTCAGGGTTCAGGCTTCATGGTTCAGGGTTCAGGATTCAGGGTTCATGGTTCGTGGGCGATGGTTCATGGTTCATGGTTCAGGGTTCAGGGTTCAGGGTTCATGGTTCACGGTTCATGGTATAAATAAACATACTGTATCATGTATGTATGTGTGTGAGTGTGTGTGAATGCGTCTTTTTCCGTCTGTTCATCAACAGGATGCTGTTCAGTTTTCATCAGGACCTGCAACAATGTTTAGAAACTGTGACATGGTGCAGATTGATTATTGATCAGAGTGAAGATTCACAGACGGACATCAGCTCAGGCAGCGTTCAGAAAAATCCAAAATGGAAGTGAAGCCCGTCGGAGTTTTTGGCGGCCTGTGATTTTTTTTGTGTCCTGTTTCAGGTAGAACAGATGGACGGGGACTTCCTGCGAGGATCCTCCCGTTACTTCCCTTCAGACTTTGTAGTCCTTGACTTGACTTGACCCTGTGACTGTTCAACCTGGTACAAATCTACTGGTCCCGAGTGAACTTTGTCGCCCTCGTGGTCATGGCGTACGCGTATCCTTATTTATTTTATTAGCGCCTCACTTCTTCCACATGAAGGATCAAACTGACAGTTATCAGCGCTACGACGTCTGCGGAGGATCCTCGTAAACCCACATCAGAGCGAGTGAGTCAGAGCCCTGAGCCCCACCCCCACAGCCCTTGACAAACAAAACAAAACAGGAAGCCGGATAATTTTACCAAGATGTCTCCCGTCTACACCTCAGACAAAGACGATCTGTGACGGCGAAGCTCGTCGGACACGTCGCCGCAGTGCGAACAGATGAGCGGCGGGACCGAGGCCCGAATAGCGATGTGGACAACGCGGCCCTGTAGACGGCGGCGGTAACCATCGTCTGGCTGCCGGGCCACGCGGGGATGACAGCATCACTTCAGTTTGTTTTGTCAACGACGACTTCAAACCACAGAAGAAGAAACAAAGTCAATCCTGAATTCTTGTCAATTTGAACTCAATTCCGGTTTTCATTGACGTTTGTGAAACATCATCAAACACATCGCGGGCTGCGGTGTTCCCAGCAGTCATTTTAGCTCCAGCTGTTGAACACGAAGGTTTGCGTTGAACAGAACATTAATTGGAGGAGCGGTCGTCAAGACAACAGCATTCATTGCTGCATTAGCAATAGCATAAGCTAGCCTAGCCCATCAGAAACAATGGCCTCCAGGAGCTCAAGATGCTAACAAGGAGACGAACAAGGAGACGAACAGGGAGACGAACAAGGAGACGAACAGGGAGACGAACAGGGAGACGAACAGGGAGATGAACAAGGAGACGCACAGGGAGACAAACAGGGAGACGAACAAGGAGTCCAACAGGGAGACAAACAGGGAGACGAACAAGGAGGCGAACAGGTAGACGAATAAGGAGACGAACAAGGAGACGAACAGGTGATCTGTGGACCATGTCAATGTCTGTCTGTCCTTCATCTGTCTGTCTGTCTGTCCGTCTGTCCTTCATCTGTCTGTCTGTCCTTCATCTGTCTGTCCGTCTGTCTCTCTGTCCTTCATCTGTCTGTCTGTCCTTCATCTGTCTGTCTGTTTGATTCAGGTTTTACTGTTGCCCCCGTCCATCTT
>OMNV01029546.1:0-14198 GCA_900303265.1 Brotula barbata
TGGGCTCCATCATCCTCTTCTCTCCTGCTTCTCCACGTTTGATACACATCAAGACAGGCAGCTACTTCTAGAAAAAATGTATCTTCACCCTGAAGTGACAAAGGTCAACTTTTTCCTTGAGGAACAGCAGCCAGGTGAGTTATGCAATCCTCTGTCACCTAACAGTACAGTATTAGTTTCCAAAGATCCGCTCAGGGACCCTCAGGGTCCACCAGCTGGACCCAGGTTTCTGTTTGGAGACCGGGCTTTTCCAATGTGCTCTGAAGCTCTCTGCCAGTGAAAGGTCAAGGTTCGTGTGTGAATCGGAACTCTCCAAAACCTGATGATCAGGATGAGAGGAGGAGGATTCTTGACCATCTCAAGAACCTCGCAAGAAATTCCAGGTGTTGAAGGGAAAGAACAGCAGGAAGAGGAGGGGGCTGTTTTGGCACTGGGTATTCTTATCTGGCCTTCCTCAGAAATGAGTGAAGCAGCCACATCAGCATTGAGGTGCACTTGCCTCTCCACTCACTTCCTGTAAGGGGGTGAGGGGGAGGTGTTGTTATCTTTCTCCATCACTTCCATCCAGTGTTAATGTTCACACAGTTCTTTCTCTCTCTCCATTCAACTTTTTTACCCTCTCCCTCCCTCCGTCTCTCCCTCTCTCTGATTTGTAAACGCATTAGGACATGTGGGAATGGTGCAACGGCAGTGCTAAGGTTATCAGGTGGGGGCATCTTGTTTGAGAACCTGAAGAAAGAAGTAAAGAAGAATGATACTTTATTGATCCTCATAAGTAAATTTATTCTCTGCACTTAAACCCATCCTCAATGAGGAGAAGCTGTGTTTATGTGTGTGTATGAGCATGGCGTTTGGGAGCGATGTTTACCTCACCCACGGTGTACCTGATGTTTTGCATAGCTACCCCCCTTCCCCTTGTCACCTCTGACTAAGTCATTACTGGCAATGTTTGCAGCTTTGTTGGACGTCCGTACTTTCTCCAGTCACTCTGTGACACAACAGAAAATCTGATGAGCAACAGTTCTAGTAATATTCCTAATCTGAAACAGATAAAGGCATTGATTGATATTTTCTGTGATCATCACAATATTTTCTTTTTTTTCACCATTTAGTGCATACGTACACTGACAGAGTGGATATCAGACATAAAGTTACAAATAGGTGACATTTTTCACAAATAGCCAACAAAAAGAAGGACATAAACAAAGAATAAGACATATAGTATAAAAACAGGCAAACAAAGAAGCCAGGAAAAAAAGAAGAAAAAACATAGAGGAGAGAAAAAATAACTAAATAAATAAAATAAAATTCAAACAAAAACGCAATGATGCGACAGTAATTGAGAGGGGTGAAAATTAGGAAATAAGTGGGGAATTGGATTTGTTTGGGAAGTCAGGATCAGGATTTATATTCATATTTGTGCTTGTGTGGCATTAGCTCACCGGCAACAGAATAGATTGAAGGTTTGTTGCATATATTTTATTGAACTGTTCCAATTGTTCGTTTTTTTGCTGATTGTTGTTTCATGGATATTTGCTGTGTTAGGAGATCCAACCATTGTGGGATATTGATTTTTTTTCCTGTTTTTCTAGTTCAGTAGTATTGTTTTCTTGGCTATAGTTAGAGCTACAAGTAAAGGCATTATGGTTTATTAAGAACATGCGTTGAGTGTATCCAGATCGCCAAGTATGCATAGGAGGGGGATAATGGAATGTAACAGTCGAGGAATTGGGAAAGTGTGGCGGTTTCTTCTGTCCAGAAATGTTGTATGGATGGACAGAGCCATAGTGGGTGGAAGTAGTCGTCAGTTGTGTTGATTGTACAGTGAGTGTATATGTTTGAAGCAGTTGTGATGTTTAACTGTGTCGCTGAGAAAGGGTAGGTCTGTGATCCGTATGTCTTGGCATTTAGTTTTTTCGATATCAAGTCATGGGTCGTGGTCGTGGGTTGCATAGATCCATTTGATAATGTATTGTAATTGATGTGCTAAGTGGTAGTGTTGGACGTTTGGATGTTTTGATTGTTGTAATGTGGTTAGTTTTATTCTGGGTTTCCAATAAAAAGATGTGAGCTAAGATGTGGGTGCTAAACCATTTTGCTGGCGGTTGGTTTGGGATCATTGTGAATAAATACTTGATTCTTGGTCATACCATCATCTTTATTGTTGCAATGCGTCCAATAATGGAGAGTGGTAATGTTGTCCATCGATTTAGGTCATCTTGTATTATTTTTAATAACAAAGTAAAGTTTAGGTGGAATAGGTGGGGAGAATTTTACACCTGGATATGAAATGACTGAAAGAATGGACTGCATTTCTATTGTGCTTTTTATCCAAAGCGCTTTACAATGTTTGCCTCACATCCACACACCGACAGCAGAGATAACCATGCCCATTTCCTTGTCGAGAAATGGGTCTTGCTCAGGGACCTTCGACACGGAGGACGCGGGGATCGTGTTATTATGATATCTGATGTTATCAGTAGTGGTTGGTCGGTGGGGGATTTGTGATATAGCGTGATCATTACAATATTTACTATTCTTTAAGAGGATTTAATGGAAAAACTGGATTTTCCAGCAGCATTAATCAGATGTTGCGGGGTTCATTTTGGATAAAAGCTGATTATTTACAGATTTAAAGTAGTGGCAGAAAATAAATATCAGTTCTCATGGTTTCATTTTTTTTTTTTAATGAAGGATGAGCAACAGGTACGCAGCTTTGTGTCACTCTCTGTCACACTATGACAATGAAAATATGATCACATGACTGTCCTCGTATCAGGTACAACGTTTTTTTTATAGTTGATTATAGATATTATTGCTATCAGAGGAAAATGTCAACAAACCGTAAATACTGACTGAGAGGGCCATAACGATATTCAATATCCTTATAATCTGAATTATTTAGCACCTAGGTGAAATAATGACAGTGAGCCACTGTGATGCACAATAATAAATCAATGATAATAAGCTGCTAAGAATGAGAGTGTATTGTGAAATGGAGGAAGAGGCTGATTATGAACTGTAGTTGTTAAATTATTGCTTTTTTAACGTAATATCATGGTGATGAAAATAAGTTTAGTTATATAAAGGGCCAGTCCTTAAATTGTGTCCTATATGTTCCATTGGAGTGCACAGCCAGGCCACATGGCTTGGAGTACACGATTGTGTACTTGATTTCATAGGTTGGCAGATAATTGTTGTGTAATCATGTCCGAGCTTTTAATTTTGCTCTTATCATCTATATCTAATTATTTTCAGGATAAGTGATACATATAATGAATGGATCCTGATTCACTCAGTTTGTGTTTGTTTGTGGTAAAGACGGCAGAGGATGCATTTGCCATTATGGCAAGTTAATGAGTGGTGGAAGCAGGAGACAGGGCAACCCTTCAAAGTTCAAGGAAATAGGAAATATCTGAAAATCATGCTTTTGGAGTACTTGGCAAAACCACAGGTGGGAGAACAGCAGAGGAACTTTTGGAGTTATCTCACACAGAAAACTGGATCAAAATTACAGACACAACCACGCAACCACGCACATGTTTGTTTTAACAAGAGTCCAGTTTTTTGAGCATTTCACAGTCGAGTAAAAATTAATTATATGAACTCAGACCTAATATAGCTGTGAGTTTGCCCTATTGGATTTACAATTGATTGATTTTGTATTAGGAAAGGTATAATGCAGTACATATACAACATGAAAGTGTTGTTCTAATAAAACCTATATTAAAACCAGAACTCCTTTGATCTGGGTCCAGATTTAATACAAATTAATCGGTATTTTGATCAGTAGTCAGGATGTTTAAAGTATCATTTTTCTCTTGACTTTAGAGTTATGGTTGATGTGTGCCATGATCTTTATTTTGAGTTGCTGTAGATGAATAATTGGGGCCTTTGTATATATTCATATTCTGTATTTTTACGGACAGAAATTAAATTTGTCTCCTGTATTTAACCCATCCATATAGGAGCAGAGGGCAGCTGTTGATGCACTAGTGTCTCAGTGTCTCGCTCAAGGACACTTCGACACATGGACAGCAGGAGGTGGGGATTGAACCACCAACCTACTGGCTGGAGGACGACCCGCTCTACATCTGAGCCATGGCGGCCCTGTTGCTCTGTGTGCCATCATCATGGCACCAAACACAGACTGCAGCAGCAACAACAGCAGCATGAGATCATCCTCAACGCTTACGGAGAGGCACAACTACCCTTCAGTAAGTACTGATTTTACAATTCTGAAGATTTGTTAAATGCGACAAGGTTTGCACATGCAACCTTACATGCAACCTTTAAACCTTGAGCCTTTCTTAAACCAAAGATGTGAACTAAAATGTGGTCCTGGTAAGTCAATTATTATTCCAAGATAGTTTAGCATCAAACAGAGTGTCAGCATTTTTGTACTTGGACTCTGCTGTCATTTGAGCATCAGAACACTCCCAGTTTTCATGAAACAGACAGCAATGCTTTTTTGATGACATACCAGTATTGCAACACCATCTTGCACATAGTGCCAGTAATGCATGGCTTGAGGTTGCATCATATTGTAGTTGTACATTTGTCAGTGCAGTTAATAATTCATGCTGTTGTCTGAAACCAGCTCTCTCTCTCTCTCTCCTCTCTCCATGCAGGGTTTCTGCCAAACTACCTCCTGCCTGATTATGAAGAGGTGGTCAACAGACCGCCAACCCCTCCTCCTCCTTACAGTGCCTTACATACTGGCCCATCCACAGTAGTTTCTATTCCACTGACCCATGAGCACCAGGAGGGACACTGTCCAACCACCCAGCCCACTCCAGTGCCGCCACTTACTGAAGACAGACTCAGAAGTCAGGAGAAACCGGCAGAAGACGAGGATGACTCCTGCAAGGATCCCCTGCTGAAAGACCTTGGACTGTCAGACAATTGCACTAAGGACAAAGATCGACTCCCCAACGGAAGGAGGAGACGGTTCACAGGTGACTCTGGGACTGAAATGTGTGTTCGTGGTACGCATGGGAGCAGCTTTTGTAGTGGAGCAGGAGGGACGGGCCAGAAAGGCAACGAACTCAAAGAACTGTAGAGTCTCCTGGGCTGCAAGGAAGATGACGAGGATGAGAACGTGGATGACTTCTGTGACAGCTGCGGTTATCCTGCCTCCTTTAGTGTGAATGAGGACCTCGCACTGGGGGGGCTGGAGCGGCGAACCACACATGGGTCTTTAGGAGCCTCACAACCTCGCTCCACCCTCCTGTGTGTCTCCTCCTCCACACCAGTGGCTCCTTTAGTAAAATTAGAAAACGTACTTGTGTTTACAGAGTAACTGTAACCATTTGTGTGATTGAGTTTTGTTCGTCAAAGCCTGACCACACTCAATTATATATTATAATTTGTATATTTAGGCTTTTTTTTGAAGTAGAAAATAATATTATGTGATTGTGGTACAAATAGTATAAAGAAGAACTATTTTTTCATATCAACTGAATCCTTAAAAAAATCATTTGAACTGTAAAAACACTAAAAACCTCTTTATATATGTGACTTGTTTACAATATTCTGTGATATGTTTGTGCACCAAGTAGCTTTGACTTGTATTAAATACATCAAACATGAAATCATTAGCCAATAGTGGAAAGGGTGTTTTATCATCATGGCTATTTTCTGTTTAGAAAAGACTCAAGTTAAATGTGTGGTACATGAATGGTGCATTTGAGTAACAGAGACAACCGATTCAGGACCATCCTGCCAAAGACACTTTTCTTCATTCACAGGTGGTTTTGCACATATTTGAATGTTCACATCATAAGCCAATTATAACAACAGCCAAGATGATTGTATGTTCAATAAACATACACCTTTAAAACCAAGCTGACTACTGTGGCTTCATTCAATAGTTGTGACTTTAAATGGTTGACACAAATATGTTCAAGTTTAATTGGAGCATAAAAATGTTGAGTCAAAAAAATTCATCAATAATACCTGCAGTGTTACATTACAAACTATGTTTTTTGAAGTAGATGTTTAAAATCAGCATGTAATTCAATCATAGGGAAAACTGGAAACTTTTCTGCATTAAAATGAATGAAACTGATTTAAAACTATTAAACACTGATAAATTGGTAAGTTAATACAACTTAAGACCATAAATAAAGCTTTTTGATTTAATGGGCTTTTTCACACAAGTAACATCAGAATTTCGAAGGCCACAAAATCTATTTTCTTAAAGAACTCATGCTAAAACAAATCCATCACCGTTAGAATTTTTAGATTTTCCTTAAATTCACGTTATTCTAGATTTGTAGTCAGTATGATATTGTTCCCCAGCACAAACTTTAGTTATGGGTTTGTTTGTTTGTTTGTTTTAAAGTGTTTAAAGGTTACCCGAAAAGTAAAACTTTCGGAACAACCGGAACTACAGTTCAGTCTGACCCTTTGACGTCATGGGTCCCCACCAGAGATTCTGCAGGGATTGGTCAATCGTCTTCATGTGACACGGAAAGGTTCCGCCTACCTCTTCGCGTATTGGCCAGCGCTTTCAGGACTGTCTATCAAGTTCTCAAATCTCGGGTCCGTGTAAACTGCTCCGTAGTGAGACATTAATGTCACAGGAAACTATGAGTGAACAAAGAGGTAAACAAATGAAAAGTTAGAACAAACACAATACGTGTACAGTCGTTTACGTTGATAGAGAGTCGATACTTTTGAACTATCGTCAACAGCCCATAGCTGTTACAGGTTAACGTTTGCTTCATAAAGTACAATAAAACCGTTGTAAGCTAATGTCAATGCATTTAGCTGTGAACAGCTGTTGAATGTCTACGTAAATACACCTTGTTTGTATTTGCAGAAGACTGCTTGGACAAAAGCGTTCACGAAGCTGTCAAGGTAAGTTGATAATGAGACAGTGATAACAGTGTGCATTGTGTTTATTTTAAAGAACTGTTAAAAGAAAATATTAATTTAGTTTGAGAGTACACAATGCACAACAGTGTGAGGGAGATGTATGCCATATCTGGATGGACACAAGGTGGGGGTCAGGACCCTTCCAATGGGTTGATGCGTAGTTTCAGATACCTGGGGTGATGTGTGGGGTGGACCGCTACATTCAGTGTGGTTCGAATCTAAAGAAAGCCTGCCTCTTAAGTAGAGTCTGCACGGGAGGGGGCGTGGCCACAGACCGAGGTCACAGGGTAAGATAAAATAAAATCCATAAATATTATAGTTATTATTTTATTGCTTGCTGCTGGTATTGAGATTACTTGAATGAAACTCAAGTTAAGATATCACTGAATTGTAAGCAGCCACAAGGTGATGTTAGTCAGTAACACGTCCGAGGGAGCAGAGGAGGTGTTGTGTTGGATAAGACTGAATTAAGGAAATAATTCATAACAACTTTTATTACTAGACAGGGCGGCAGTTTCGCGAGTGGTGTCCTGCTCATTAAAAAAAGGAAATTTCAGCTAACTCATTTACTGAATTAAGAACCAATATTCCCAGTGTCATTATAATGCAAAATCTGTGGTTTTGAGGATGACTGTGGATCCATTCTCAGGAACGGTGCTCTGCTGTGTGTTTCCTTAATTTCCAGGTGGCATTAGAGACTCTTTTGCCTTCATCCCTCTATTTCCCCTCTCTCCCTTTTTCCCGCACTGTAAATGAGCACCATGTCAGTTATTTTTCTTTATCATTTGTATTAAGGAGACCAATTGAGCTGTTTATGGATTTGAAATGTTGGTTAGTTTTATGTTGGAGCTCAATTTGTCTTAATTTTATACATGATAGCATCACTCATTTATGTTCCATAATCCAAAATCTCTGTATTTTATTTGTTCAGTTGTATGTTGAAATTAGACCTGCAACTAACAATTATTAATTACTTATTTGTCCGTGAATGTAACAATTAATCTGTATTTATTATTTGTCTGTTCAGAGCCGCTCAGTGGTTTTGCAATTACAAGCACATGAAACCATCTTTGGAAGAAAAAACCTTTTAATTAAACACAAGTAAAATATTTGAGTGTTTTATCACACCGGAAAATATTCAGTTAAAATTGTTACAATGAACCAAACCCTTAGGGTGATGCTCTAAAAAGTGCATACTTGCAAAGCCAATGAAGTTCTAGGAACTGAGCCATGATATGCCGAACAAAGGGAAGATATGGAAAGGGGATGGAAGAAGAATTTTATAAGGAGAAAGAAAGGGATGTGACGGAGAGCAGCGGTGCAACGAAGGATCATTCTGATAAATGACTAATCCAGCAATTATTGGAACAATTAATGGACTAATCAGGCATTTAATGCGGTTATAAGCACAATTCGCATTTGGCAGACGCTTTTAACCAAAGCGACGTACATATGAGAAATGCAGTGGTTAATCAGTAGTTTTTCATTTTCCTTCAGCTTTGCCTTGTCTTAGTAGTTGTGTTAGGCATGTGATAGCTAACACTTAAGGCAAGGACATGCAAGCAACATTGGAAAATACCTTTTAAGACAAAAAATATTAATTCAAAATAAATTAGACCTCTCACATCTTTTCACACACACTTTTTAAATAGTAAACATCCATTCATCCATCCATCCATCCTTCCATTTTTTGCCGCTTATCCAGGTCGCAGTGGCAGCAGACTGAAAAGTTCAGCCCACACTTCTCTGTCCCCGGTCAGGTCCTCCAACTCATCCTGGGGGATCCTGAGGCATTCCCAGGCCAGCTGCAGGGCCCCAGACTGTGACCGAAATGGTTGCATAGGCAACCATTTTTTGAGAGTTAAAATTTCAAGTGGTCGCATTCATGCATGATGATCGTCTGTTTTGGTGCCTCTGCTGCACTCTGTGTGAGCCAGCAGCTCTGCGCCTCTCTTCATCTGAGTGTCTGAACAAACAGTTGCAGGTCTGCTGAAACGATTCCAAAATCGATCATAGGGTGTTCTGGTACCAGGTACACTTATGAACACACTTATGCTCGAACATGGTGGTCTAACAACAACCCACCAGTCGGGTTCAGATCAGATAGGCCATTCCGCCCAATCAGTACCCTCCAGGTCTCCCCATCGTTGCCAACGTGAGCATTGAAGTCCCCCGGCAAAACAGTGGAGTCCCCAGGTGGGGCCCCCTCTAGGACAGCCCCCCGCCCTAATGCCTCCAAGAAGGCAGGGTACTCTGAACTGCGGTTTGGTGCATAAACGCAAGCTTTAGTCAGAGTCCTCCCTGCAACATTTAGTCGCATTGAGGCAACCCTCTCGTTCACTCAGTCTGAGACTTGTGAGTATCCCCAAACCCGCCCTGCGCCTCTCGCCCTCACCCTCAATTTCCCGCGCCAGTTCAGGCTCCTTCCCCGCCAGTGAGGCGACAGTCCACGTTTTTAGAGCAATGAGTGAGCAGTCCTTTAATGATATGTTGTCTGGAGCATGGAGCGTCATGGAACTTTGCTGAATAGTAAACATTGTGCTTTATTTTAAGTTAAACATAAATTTAAAAAAATCTATCCAGGTGCGTCACAGAAAATATTTAAGCATAAAAATTAACGTAATTTGATCAAAGTTGTAGGTATTTCATAGAATAGTCGCTTTGTGTCAACATTGTCGATAATGTTGACTATTCATTGCAGCTGCAAGAGAGATGTAGCCTGCAAAGATAGCATCCATCACATCCTGCCCATGTACAGATGTATGATTAGATTAGATTATAAAATTTTTATGATACCTGAGTGGAAAATACTCTTCCAGACCTGGCAGTAAAACAATAATGATAAAACAACAATAAAACAACAACAATAACCATAAAACATGAAATGAGCTCACATTGAAACACAAGAGGCAAGTGGTCTGTACCAGTCCTGCAAGATTGTGAAAACTCATTGAAAACGGTAAATAAATTGGTGAAGAAAAAAAATTGCTTCATTAAAAATATGTAACTTACAGTTTATGTATGTCATGACTGTTGTTGTACATAACTATTATTAGTTGCAGTTGTCAAAGTTAAGTTGTCCTTTGCAAGATAGAAAAATCCATAAAATTGGCAAAGAATAAAAGTTGCATAACATATGCTTTTCAGAGAAGATAACGCCCACTGTACCATCTAAGTTTTAACATGAAATTGTACATAATGGTTTATCACCATGTAAATGATTAACCACTGAGTTGCTGTTGCATGTTTAAACATTTTGTGCCATGTTTGTGGTAATGCAGGTGCTCAGTACTTTCATCCTGAATGCAGTGATGTGAATCAGTGCTCAAATACGTGTCCGGGGTCTGAAATCATTCTTGTTGGCCTGTCCAGTGTTCTTGGCTTGTAAATGCTCTCAATGATGCTCATTTCAGTGTCAGTATGTTAATTTATAATTTGTATCATTCTACTGTTTTATCCATTTATCATACTTTAGATTTTAGTTCTCGTCTTTGACACATTTAATATAAGCTGAGTGCTGTCACATCATGTCTGTGCTCACGCAGGATTACTATGGTAAGGTGCTGAAGAAGTCCTCAGACGTGAAGAGCAATGCCTGCGTGGCTCCAGCTCAGCCCATTCCTGCCTTCATCCAGCAGGTTCTGAAGAAAGTACATCCTGAAGTCACAGCCAGGTGTCTGAGGATCGACATTCAGACGTCAAACATGACCTGAAACGTGCAGTCATGTTCAGATTTTTTATGTATTTCCATCTCCCTCAGGTACTTTGGCTGTGGTCTGGTAGTCCCAGAGTGTTTGGAAGGATGCAGAATACTCGACCTGGGCTGTGGAAGTGGGAGGGACTGCTACATGCTGAGTCAGCTGGTGGGCGAGAGAGGACACATCACTGGCATTGACATGACTGAGGAGCAGGTGCTAAACCACAGAATGGGGGACTGATCAAGGAAACACTTTCATCATGAAATGGACTAAGTGAAAAAAAAATAGATACATATTTAGGATTATGACTGAAGAGATAACAGAATAGAGAACAGTAGCTATAATTAAAAGCACAAAAACAAACTACACTGTATTAAACACTGTATGTGTGTCAATATGAAACGTGTGAGACCTCAACTTTACCTAACTCTGTTCTGTTCTAGCTTGAAGTGGCCAGGATGTATGTGAACTACCACATGCAGCAGTATGGCTACAAGAAGCCCAATGTCAGTTTCGTTCAGGGCTACATCGAGGCCTTAACTGAGGCCGGGCTTGAAAAGGGCTCGTTTGATATCATCATGTAAGATGTCATGACATTCTTTCTATCCATCTATCTGTCTGTCTGTCTGTCTGTCTATCTCTATCTCTCCACTTCATTCCCTCTCTCTGTCTCCCTAATGTGTAATACACTGTTCACACTGTAAATGGACCACCCAGGTCCCTTTTTGATTCAATGAGATCTCATCACATCGCATAAACCAATCAAACCACAAGGGAACAGACCCCCTCCAGAGCAGGTCTTACCATTACCATTACCATTGGTGTGTGTTCACATCCACCAAAACAGTCATAGGTCTGACATTATTTTAACCACATAAATAAATTGATTGTGAAAACACCTGCTGGCACTAATCAGTCAAACAAACTTTTTCAATGCATTTTGATTTTCCCTTGTCATTAGTTCCAACGGTGTGTTGAATCTTTGTCCAGACAAGAAGAAAGTCCTGATGGAAGCCTACGGCGTGCTCAAGGTACACTGTTGTATCTTACCATTGACCTCTATATCTCATCAAGTGAGAATTGTGAAATGCCTTGACAAAGGGGGAAATGGGACTTTGATGATGATGTGCAGGTTACTAACACTGTCCCAATGGTGATCTTTAGGATGGTGGCGAGTTGTACTTCAGTGATGTCTACGGCAGTGGGAGGCTCCCTGAGGAAATTAAAACACACAAAGTCCTCTGGGGTATGTGAGATTGATATGTCGCTGCCATAGAAGATCAGTGAAACCTGGCAGAGTACCTAAAATATAACCTGAAATCTGTTTATCTTGGCAGGTGAATGTCTGGGTGGAGCGCTCTGGTGGGAGGATCTACTGCGTTTAGCTGAGGAGGTCGGCTTCAGCCCTCCAAGATTGGTCACAGCCAATAAGATCACTGTTGGGAAAAAGGAACTACTGGACATTCTGGGTTTAATGCTCTTTCATTCTTAATTACGTTTAAAAATCTTTATTTAAAGTGATAATCCTTATTTTTCCTTATTTCTTTTCCTTTTTTTCGATAACAAACATAAATTTAACAAATGTTAGATGCAATTGTTGTAAAAGTTATTTGGCAGGTTTTTTTAGTTTACATGCACATCTCCATATCAAATTTCTCATGAATCAAGTCTGACCTGACATTCCTTGGACGAAGTTGCAGGCAGTGCGGTGTCACATGACAAACTTGTCGACTTTTAGTGTCACATTTGAAATGTTACTAAGGCTCAGGATGCCAAGTTGGGCTAAATGAATAGCATGAGACACCAGGAAAAGGGAGCAACAATAGATGCACAAGCTTTGTCTGCACAGTTTTAAAAAAAGAAACTGAAAATAAGAGAGAGATGACAGAGGGTACGGTACTTTATTGATCCCACCCAGAGAAATAATTTCTCGGCATTTAACTCATCCTAAATATGAGGAGTTGTGGGCAGCACTCACACAGCACACACAAACCCTCTTTTTTAATATCCTGGTCATAAGTTTACTTCCTGTCCTTCAGTCTTGCTCTCCTAAAGACCAAAGAAAGCTTCTATAAACCTGTCCTAAACTTCCAACTGCTTATTTGTTGTGCAATTATGAATCTGTTTATGGTTTTGCAAATATATCCCTGAAACCTTGTAGAATGTACTCTATGCAGAGTTTCATGTTGACTGGGATTTATTTATTAATTCTGCCTCACCTCTTTTTGTAATGTAGGAGACTTCAAGTTTGCGTCTGCCACATACCGTCTGTTCAAGGTCCCTAAAGGCAAAACCGACTCCTGTCAGATCATATACAACGGCAACATTACAGGAGTAGGAGACGCCTTCCAGTTTGACTCACAGTACACTTTTAAGGTCTGCAGTACAATAGCAACCGGAGCTGTCAAATGTCTTGCGCACATGCTGTATGTAAACCATATTGCTGCATTACACAGATCAATGAAGTGGTGGGGGTGGATGGAGAGATGGCCCACATCATGAACCATTCCAGATTTGCTGAAGAATTCACTTTCCGACCACCAGGAAGCTCCTGTGGAGTCCAACCTAAGGTCAGTGCCACCAGAGACAGTTGCAACTCAAATTCCAGGATGTTGAAATGTCTTATTCTCACTTTTCCTTCAGCAAAGAGGTCAGTATTGTAATTTGCAGTGTAGATTCATCATCAGTTCAATACAGATCAGAAATGAATGAGACACCGAGCAGAGAACTGTCTTTGTTGTGCATGTAGTCACACATGCGTGGCTCTACCACGAGATATGCTACATGTTCTCACACACACATAGCCACTCATACATGCACACACATTCACATGCACAAGGTCAAGCAGCTGTCTTGGAGTCATAACCAGACTGTGGACTCATGCTGGGGGAACCTTGAACAGGAAGGAATGTTCTTTCAGCTAATGCAATGCCATCTTATCAGTGCTCATGGTCATCCTGTGTACACAGACACACATTTACAAATACCACAACACATTTTCAGCCAGGACCCTGATCCGTAATCATTAATGACACTCTAATTCCACTGTTAAGTGATTCACATTTAACTTCATTCGAACACATACGTAAATAACATTTGTTAGTGATTTATCAAAATCTAGCTCATAGTTTTAACTGTTGGACTTTGAAGTGAAATCAAATTTGAGATACTAATCAATACAGTTAGTCGGTGATAATAGCTATGAAACACCTTCGGTCTTTCATGTACAAGCACAGCTACTGTATAATGAACAACCAAAGTCTGATAGAAGACACACCAAGCCACAGGCTACAGGTACAAATGTATGAAGTCTGCTATTCTTCAAAAGAATACCGAGATAATGGCACCTAGTATTTTTTAAAATATACAACCATGCACTTTTAAACTTATTTTCTGCCTCTGGGAAACGTTTTTTAGTAAAACGGGAGTCATCTCTAGATAACGAAATGAATCTGCTTGTAGGTCATGATCCTGTAATGATTTATACGTTCAACTGTTCAAACAGGCAGTCACTCCGGATCCTTTCAAGTTGGTCCTGCAGCTGGGAGCAGAAAGTCCAGGTGCTGCCACTGGGGGGTGCTGCAGCACGCAGTCTACCGCCTGCTGCAAATGATAGAT
>OMNV01029548.1:7298-20709 GCA_900303265.1 Brotula barbata
AAGATGGAGGTCAGCGTGTCACAGAGTGGGGGGGGGGCTTTAGGGTGGTTTGTAAATGGGGAGTGGAGAGGGGAGGGACAAAGCTAAAGCAAGGGAACAGACACAGGGTGAAGATGAAGAGGACGAATGAGGGACAGAGACAAACGTGTGCCGAGTTTAAGGCTTCTGAGCTTCGATACACACATCTACCGGATCGGCTGACACAACCAGAAGCCTCAAAGTCTGACCTGCACAGAGATTAGTAGATTCGTCCAAGAAGACTTGAATGGAGGGCAACTGGACTCGGTAGAAGATACTTCCCGTGCCCTCGATTCAACCCTTCTGGGTAAACCATGACCTGGATGACTGAGAACCTCCAGACATTAGTAGATTCACAATATATGAGAAAAGAGGAAATCAAAGCCTCATGCTGAAGTGCAAATAAAGCCCGCTGAGAAAATACACATCTTTAGGCCAGAACAGTAGAAGCAGCAACCCAAACAGACAGGAGCGGCAGAACGACAGTATCATGGTGCTTCACACTCACAGACTCTGAAGAGATTTTCATCAAGAGCTCGGTTTCTGGGGTTCCGACGAGCCTCATTATAAGCTTCAACTGATTAATATCTACCACGCTCACATAAAGGAAAACAGGAGGGATGGAGGGATGGAGGGTGTTCGGTGGGAGAGAAGGGTGAGATTCAGAACAATCAAAGGTCTACCCGTGCCTGAAAATCCTCTTTCAGTCAATTCTTGAAAAGGTTATACAAAGAAAACAAAACATAAACAGCTGGATCAGTTCTGAATTACTCATCATCGCTACATGAGACACAGAGAGAAACCACCACAAACAAACATCCACAATGGGCAAAAAAAAACAAAAAAAAAACAAAACAAAACAATAAAATAATATGTTCTTTTCTCCTGATGAGCAGAACACAAGCAACACCATTTAGTGTGTCATCCAACTGTCTTGTCTTCAAATCCTGCATTTGCAACGACACAGCGCAGCAATATGCAAATGAAAGTCAGCAGTAAATGTGGACCCAGAGCACGTTGGTCGACATTCCAGAATCAGCTGTGATCTCACGGTATCAGAGCGTCTGCCTGTTACATACTGCTCTTCACGTAATCAAACAGGGCGAGGAGGACGGGGACCGTCTTCACCTGACTCGTTCCAGTTTACGGAGAACCACGTGACAGTAGTCCTCACTAGTACATAATCAACTTGGTGTTGATGCTTGAACATTTTTTGCCACTCAGCCAGCTAACTTCCTGTTGACCCAACACCCTGAGTAAATGTCCTTACTGAGATTAAAGGCCAAAAAATGCAATTGAGCCTTATGAACGCACAGAATCTCTCTTGAATACTCATAATCAAACAGGGAAGCGAGTCAACCCACTGCTGTACTGTGATTAGATATTTACTTATGACAATACATCAATGTACGACTGCAAGATCTACTGTTACTTAGAGCAAAAGCATACTTTGATTTGTGTCCATTTCAAAGTCATCGAGGTGTCTACGTGACCTTTTAAAAGGTCAATTCACTGTCTTAATCACAGCATCATTGAAGTATCATCGTACCGACCATCACATGACTCCTAAATAACCTGAGGAGTCTCCTTCTAGTCAAACGGCTACTGACTGGGAGTCAATGATCTGGATGACTGAGCCCTACACGGGGAACCTTTCCACCGTGGTGTGCACACAGGATGCACTATAAAGAGGCAGATGTCTAACCGGAGCAGGACTCAGACACATGATGCAACAGCAGGTCAGGCTTTTCACTTTTGACAGGACCACGACCTGGCTGCTTTGTGCCAATGTCTATATTTGAGGTTGTGGCGGTCTGAGTACGTGTCACTGTGTCCTGACTGAACAGTGTATTCCTGTGCATTTCAGCATCACGGCCGCTTTATACACTGCTGCTGTGTTTAGCCTTGTGGGAAGGAAACAGGAAGGTGTGCTGCGTTCTGGAGAAACAGCAAACACAACATTTGGCTGTATTGAGTCAGACCACAGGGGACTCACGCTCCTAACACATTCATGCAAATCAATGCAACCAAATACTAATGTACTCACATCGACTGTCAGCAGGGCGAAGACTGACGATTGATCAAAAATACATAATTCCTCCAAGAAAGATTTGTTCCAATGTATTAGTTAGCCTTTTACATTCAATTCAGTTACATGTAGCTCAAAGTGAGCCGCAGAGAAACAGTCATTGAATAAATCACACACACACACCTATATATATATACAGTATATATAATAACCCATACACATACAGCACCTCTTCAAGATCTACCAGAGACCAGGATGGGTCAGTAGTGGAAGGATACGGTCTGAGCCAGGAAAGAGTGTCTGTCCAGTGAGTAGTTCAGCCATGATGCAGCCCACCGACCAGATATCCACTATAACATGTAAATAAATACAGAAAAACATGCAGCTTAATGTTTAGAATTCCATACAACTCGTCTGTGTCTTATTCAGAGTCAAGATCAAACTCAATCCATGGACTGAGGGGCTGCTGGGGGTAACAAAGACTTATATTGTCCTGCACTGAATAATACAAGTGCTGCTCCATTACGTGCGATCAATCAGTGACTTGTTATTCTCCATTTTTGTTACGTATGCGACTGAAGAGGTAATGTCTTATAACTCCACTGTAAGTTATCACATCATAATGTGATCTTTGTGAGTTGTTACGCCCCGAATGTGTTTATGAATTTTGGCAACTCTTTTCAACATCACTTCCAGGAAAATGCAAAGTTGCATCCAACATTTCAGTTTCAGTGTGTGTTAAACTGTGTATTTGAGCGTACCCGTCATGTTGTAGTGCATCCAGTTGAGCATGATCTCTGGGGCTCGATACCATCGGGTAGCGACGTAGCCTGTCATTTCGTCATCCGTGTGCCGTGCCAAACCAAAGTCCAGGATCTGAAGGAGGATTTTTGGGTGGACAGAGGAAAAGGAACGGAGCGTTATGAGTGTGGCATGAACACCATCAGCTCGATCATACCATCAATCATATGTGGTGGATCTGGTAGAACAGCTTTTTCCCACCTTGAGCTCACAGTCTTCATTCACAGCCAGATTACTCGGCTTCAAGTCCTGAGAGGAAAGACGAAACAAAAAGGGCCGCGTGTAAAACAAACAACAGGAGTGACATCACCACCACTTTATATTGTTTTGGCTTAATGATCGTTATGAGAGACAGTCGTAGGGACGTTACAGCGTTTCAGTCGATACACACCAGAACTCAAACCATTGTATTCACAGACAAATGTATGCAGAGTTGAAGAAGCTTTAAACCTACTCTGTGGATGATGTCTGCCGAATGGATGTACTGTAAGAAATGAGAATCATCTTCATTAAACCACAGGGAAACGGCACATTGTCCACACATTGTTGTATGCATTCAATTTGCCAAAACTACTCAGGTTCACCTGCTACTCACTTCACTTATTTCAAAGTCAAATGTTTAGATTATTCTGCCAGCCATGCAAACATACAAACTAGCACTAGTCATCACATCTTATCAGACACGGGACCCACTGATGATTTAGGACGGCGTGGGAATTAAAAAATCTAAAAAAAAAAAAATCTATAAAAAAAATCTATTCTGCAGCTGTTGAGATGAAATCCAAATATAAACAAAAATCTCAAAGCCACACCCACTAACTTAAAACTGCTTTGAGAAAGAAAACTTCCATCCCTCAGATCAGCTTCAGTTCCCATCGTGTTTGGTGGTCTCTACCTCTCCGGCCCACGCATGACAATCGTCTTTTCAAATCATACCAGAAACACAAATTGCATTTCCATTGCTGTCAAGTTCAACCAGTGTCAGGCTAGCAACAAAGGCTAGTGTGCAGCAGCGTGTGAGGGCGCACAGAGGGAGCCGTGTCTGAATGGTGGTGGTGCTGAGAACCGATCTGACCTTCAAGCCTCTGAGAATCTGGTAGATGAGGAACTGAACGTGGTCGTCTGTCAGCTTCTGACATTTCACAATGTTGTTGAGGTCCGCTCCCATCAGGTGGGTCACCAAGTATCTGAAAAATCATAAAGTCGGTCACATTGTTCAAAACACATGAAAAACAGTAACTCCAAACCTGTAACAACAATGATTGAAAGGTCATTTACAAACTTAACTAAGAACTCAAAAACTCCTCCCCTCTGCGATGCACCAGTGATTTATAATCGACAATCTCCATTATTAGCTATACGGTGACACAATGGCAACCTCTCATGATGGGAACTGTCATTGGTGTTCAAAATGAAATGTGACGTGGTTATCTTAAGTATTGTAAGTATTTTAATATTTATTTATTGGTAATGGCAGTGTTTTTCCAGTTTGCCATCTTCTTTTTCTTTTCCTCCTATGTCTTAGTACTGAATACATTAAGCTGTCAAATTGCCCTGAAGGGCTTTAGTTGTATTGAATTGGTTAATATTATTGAATGAACTCCTATTTCATTGGTCTGTCTGTAGCTTGTGTATCAGCTCGTGTGCATCACTAACGTCCACCTCTCTCCAAATGGCAGACGTGCCTTGTTAAGGCATTCATCGAGCTGTTGAATTCGTTCGATGGTCATTATGTGAAGCTGGTCCCAATTCTAACGTAGATTTGTGTTCTGTGAACTTTTAGCCACAAATCAAATTCACCATTCAGTATCCGTTGGATGGTGCTGTAATATTTTTATCTACTCCCCCACAATGTTCCTGCTGCTACATCCTACAGAGGTCTGTAGGAAATGGTTAACCTGTCACCATGGAGAGCATGGAGACCCACATACATTTATGTGTGTGTCATCTTGGATTGTCTGCATTGGTATGCAGCCTCCCTGAAGTCTAGAGAAAACACTACCAATCATCATGGTCTTTTAAAAAAGACTCTTAACTAAACTTGTGCACTGATTACCAAGAGTCTATACACAGTATTTATGGAGAATGGATTTGGATCGAAGTTACCTAGAGCTTCAAATCCGAGCTAAATTAATTCATAAGTAGTAGTATCTATGGCGCACACACACAGAAGTGCAGTGTGCAGGAGAAGCCTACAGGTACTTGTATGGTGTCTATGATTGATGGTACCCTGTACTACAAGAAAAGATCCGTCTAGCCTGGGAGCATGTGAACTGATTCGATGGTGTGGGAACACACACACACACACACGCATGCACACACACACACATGCATGCACACATGCACACACAGAATGCTACCCCAGAGACTGCCAAATGGCTGTTGCCATGGAGACTAGCTGTGATGTGCACAGAGCACGTGTTCACCCTACAATCACCTTGGTAAAACTCCCCACATGCTGGAGTCACATGAAGTTTTGAGCTGCAGGATTATGCTGGACCTACATAACTTTAGCTTTACTTGGTGTTCAATCTTAAGTCAGCTGCTGACAGAAATGCCTTTGTTGTTGCAGAATGAAGTGTGTGACAGTCGGGACAGGAGACGAGGAAGACAGAAAGTGAGAAAAACAAAAGATGAGTGAATCAGAAAAATGAAACTTACACATCATTGAACTCCTCTAAGCTCGTTGCAGGTGTGAAAACATCTAACAGACCAATCACCTAGAGGGAAAAAAAGAGAAAAAAAAAGAGAGTTCAGACATTAGACAGTGTTACCAAAAGGTGCAGTCCCAGGTTTCAAAATGACATCCTGAGGCTCTTCACTCGTATGGTCGTATTATCCAGCAGTGATACACGAAGAGTTCCATTCATCAAACGATTCCCCGTTCACAAAACCGGCTCCTTTACCCGTTTGTATGCATTCCTTAAATGTAAGAGTGCTAATGAGTTGATGTCTTAAGATTTTCAGGGGGAAGTTACTCTGTGCCTACGAAACAGGAAAGTCACGTAAAAAAAAAAAAAAACTGCTAACACAACACGCGGCATGATTGTGTTTGATAGGCACCGTGTTTGTATTACATAAGTTTCTTTTATAAGGTTTCAGATGGGAACTGAGAGAGAGAGAGCGAGAGCGAGAGAGGCAAGAGAGGATAAAGGGATGACGAGATGTGTATGTTTGTACGTGCATTTACACGTGTGCGCACACTGGTAGAGCGCAGTCGACAGTGCCAACCCTGCCCCCGCCCTCGTGAGAGCTCGGCTTGTGTAGTGTTGTAAATGCACACGAGCAGCCTGCCTACACAGAGAGCAGGCCCACAGCCTATTGGTGGGCCGGAGCCACAACAAACTGCTGATTGGTCCAATCAGGGTTTCCAAACTCCAAACCCAGGGAGTCTCCTGGCAACAGTGTTAGGATGATCAACTTAACACACAAACCCTCGTCTGACTGGTTGTGTTCTTTTGTTTTTCTAATAAGAGGATGCTAAACATCAAAACATCTACACATCTAAACAAACATCAAAACATCTAAACAAACATCAACGTGACGTGTTTGTACAGAACGGACAGCGTAGACAGCGTAAAATAAAACGCTGCGAGTGGCAACACATTTATACTTTCAATGACTGCGACTGTTTTGTTTTGCTGCGTGCTTTTACTGACGCCATAATTGCTCAACAGAGTAATGAAATGAGGGTAAAATAACACAACCCAGGCAAAGCAATGTTGTGCAAGTGCTGTGCTGATCTTGCACATACTGAATCACACCCAGTGTACATTACACTTTGGCACGAGCTGAAGTGTTTCATATGGAACGTTTTCACGCCATAAGGTGAGGGACAGATTTTTTTCAGCGTGATTTGGCTTCGGTGCCACGTAGGACACTTCTGCAAAGAAAAGCTTCTCTTCTGTTTTTCGTCAAAAATAAGAGGCCGACTACTTTGGAAGTAGTTGTCTTGCTTCAAGTGTGCAAGGCAGCTTACTTTGGGTTCTGTTGCCGTGAGGGAGACCGCAGAAGTTAGCCGGGTTCAGTGCCGGGTCGGGTGCCATCTTTGCATTCGCGGAGCACCTATTTGTGCCGTTTTAACAAAGGATTTTTTCTTAATAGCGTAATTGATTAATTATGAAAGGCCTGCTTGAGTGTAAAGTGAACAGTTTACCCATGAACAGCAGCATTAATCAATTCAAAGGGCCATTTAACCGAGCACAAGAGAAACATCATATGAAACTGAATAACATTTGTAGTAAGCCGGGGCATTCCAGGGAGCCAAACGGCTGGGGGGTTCTCACACAACAGCGGCAGATTTCATCAAACTGCTTCACAAACTCTTCCTTTTTTTACCCTCAGACTAGAACTGAAACTCAAATCAAACTGGTATACTGCATATGGAGCACTTACATACAGAATTGATCCGGCAGTACAAAGAAACCACTTCAGACGGGAGGATCATAAACAAAGCTATTTCATAAGAGACTCTAACATAACATACTGAAGATCCACGTGGTTTGGACAAAGAATGAGCTGCAAGTAATTCAACCTTGCTGTAGGTACAACAAAAGGAGGAAGAATCACATGTGTGTGTGTGTGTGTGTGTCTGTGTGTGTGCAGGGGGTGCCTGCATGTTACACCTACACACACACAGATACACAGAAAACTTTGCCAAAAGCAGCGACTGTGGGAGAGAACCTAATAAAACCCGACGGTAAATTGCCAATCAAAACTGGATGGATCATCATTACTCCATAAACACATTAGATGGAAGGAAAATGAAAGAAAATAATGAAAGAACGTTGTGTTATTCACTGCTCACAAAGCAGCCCCACCAAAAAATGTTGATCAGTCACAGGGAAAACCCTTCTGCAGTAAGTCCCCAGCCCCCGTCTATGCATGAGTGTGTGCGTGCGTGTGTGTGTGCCTGTGACTGAGTGAGTGAGTGAGTGAGGTAAGTGATCATAACGTTTACAGTCTGTCCTTATTTGCTTTGTGCACACCCAATCATAACACTAATATGGTCTTACTTACCAACATTACACACCCATGTTAAGATTGAGGCTAATTTCCCAGCCCTGAGCGGAAAGTCAACAGAGATACAGAAATAAACAAAACAAAGTGCTTCTACGAGGAGACGACGGCCAAAGCTCTGTTTCTGACTCAGCTGATGGTAATCTTTTAAAGACACCACAGCTCAGAAAAAGTGAAGAGTAAATCCGGAGACGTATGTTCCCGAGCACACGGGCAGAGTGACATCACGGAGCTGAGACTTACGTTCTCGTGCTTCATGTGTTTCAGTAGCCGCAGCTCTCTGTATGTTCTCTTTGCATGGATGATGGACTGGAAGGGTCTCGACAGCTTCTTCACCGCTATCTTCACGTGCAACTTCATGTCGACCGATGAACTGAAAAGAACACAGAAAGCATTAGAAAGCGATGGAACCGTAATCACGCAGCATCGGGCCAATAAGAATTCCCAGATCAAATTAGAAAACATTTTCCCGTGAGTTCACTGAGAAGAAGATATTCCACCAGAGTGCTTTAATCTTGTGAGCTACCAAATAATTGTATAACACCGAGCTCTTCGGTTGGCTTCATGTTACACTCGCTGTACAAGGGACATGACTGAACACGTCGTCATAACAACGTGAAACTCCACCGGTTGTTGGATGTTGGACATTGTATCTGACAGAATATTCTTACAAAAAACAGGGACATATTTCCAATGCAGAACGAGATGTGTCCCGTCTGCACCATCATCATCATCATCATCATCATCACTCCTCTGTACATCTTAATGCAGCAGATGGACTGACATCAAATAACTTCATATCATCGGATAACTAATGCACCTCTTCTCCGTGTGTTTTCCTTATTAATTGATTTAATAAATGCCCAGCAGAGTCACATTGTTCCTTCAATTCAATGAAATCTAAATCAATTCATTTGAGATAACACTAAGGAACCGCCAAGTTCCTCCTGGCACACAAACAGATGTTTTTATGAACAATTTGACCAAATACAATTCAAAAGAGTTTCAAATCCAATAATCAACTTGAACACGTTTTAATGGGCTGCAAATCTGTACGACGCAAATCCTGACAGCAGGAGAGGCCGAGGCCAACGCAGCACCTGCCCTTCCATTCTGCCGCAGCTCTGCACGCGTTCGTTTGCGCTGCTGTCTCTGTGCCGGTCCCTTTCGGTGCACAGAAAATGAGCGAGCTTCAGGTGCTCACGTAAATTATGGACGAAGCAGTTGGGTGGGTTTTTAAATCAGTTCAAATCAATCATCGGCTTTTATTCTGACGTCTGGGGTGCAGCCTGACATTTGAGTGCAGACGCGTTGTGGCTGGTCTCTGTTTGTCATTGCTAAGGCAGCGCAGGAAACAAGTTTGGCCAGAGTCAAAACTAAACAGAACAACACGCTCTCGCTCCAGCTCCGTTTTGTTTCTGTATCAGCCTGCAAATGTCAATCAGTATATTGGGAGGAATCTTTGTCCGATGACCGAGGATTGATACAGTCCTCAATACACGCACGTGGGATCCAAAATATGTGGAAAGCCACGTGTGCCTGCACACCTGGCTTACTGTAAGATGTTATCAGACCGTTTTATGTTGTCTGACAGTTTTAATGCATGTGTAAACATACAGAGTGTGAGGGCAACAGACGCTGAGTGACATCACTACACTTCCTGTATCTTTCAGGGCACACATCCCATTTAAAATAAACCACATTCCTTACAGGTCAATCTTTTTGGCTGCAGTCCAAACGATGACAGATAACTAACCATTAAGGATTCTGTCATCAGTTTGGAAACAAAAACTATTTATTCCTTTCATTGTGGTCTATTTATGTGTGGGTTAACGGTCAATTAAGGCTCGTCGGGGCTTTTTTCTGCAAGTTATGTCCCACATTAACGGTACGATAAGCAGCTGCTGGAGAGTGGGAGGTTCAACTTCATTTTACACAGGGAGATAACCGCCGTCCTGAATCTGATCTACTGTCTTGAGCTGCTGCTGTTCAAGGGCATCTCCACAGCACAGTCATTTCATTTGGTCAGAATTTATCAGCTGACGGTGGGATTTCAGTAGACAACCTTGTGATGACTCTGGATGTTTTGGGTTTTTGTTTTTTTTTAACAAAAACAATATTGGCCTTAAATATTTAGCTTTAGCTTTGATCCAAGTTCCAAGCATTCATCATAAAGTCAGTCAGATAAACACTGTGTCTTGCTCAATAAATCGGATGATGTCATCTCCCTTGCCCGATGCGTGTTAAAGCCACTTGTGTATCTCACTTTACGGGAAAAAGATATTAACCGAACAGACCCGACGACGAGACCGGAGCACAGCACAGTTTGAAACTGCTGCTGATCTGCAGGACAAATGTGTATCCAGGGACACACTGTTCAATCAGTCTATAATAAATGAAATTGCAATAACAAAGGGCCATAATTTGGGCTGTAAAAGGAGCGATAATGAGGCCAGCAGTCTTCCTCCAAATCATCGTGAGAGACAGAAACTGCACACGCACGATAACTTGTTACACTTGGTGGACGGGTAAATATCCTGACAGGTGTGTTGGAGGCCAACGTACAATTAAGGAAATAATTCACCAACGCAGTTCACTGGTGCTATAACAGAGCTACTGATGTGGCTCCACAAACCCCCTGCTGGGTCTGGATCCCATGTCGTCCCTCAATTCTTAAGTGTGAGGATAAAATCTAATACATTTAGTTTGGACTCGATCACTGAAATTTGCACCTCATTCTGTACAATGTCTTGTTGAAATACTTCCTTGCTGGTGTTTTTCTTCCATTTTTTAATCACCTGTGGTCACTGGACCATATGGGGGCTCTGCTGGAACAGAAGCCTTTCATTCCCTAAATATGAGGTCCAGATGCCCTGACGCTGGGCCAAGGCACTAATTTTTTAGCCCATGTTGTGCACTGTTGCACTTATAGCAAAGATATCTGTCAAGTGAACCGAGTTGATACAGACGGCGTTATGGGACTTTTAATATGCAGGGAGTTTCTGACAAGGTTTCCCTGGGAAGGCTGCCATCCTTAAACTCATACGTTTGATTGGACAGTTGGTTTAATTCGTTTTAAAATGTTATCTACCAAATGGAGCAGACGCTGTTACAATCAAACCTACAGCAATTTTCAAATTTCACCTAAAATGATGTTACGTTATCATGTTATGATCAAATTCTTCTTTGAAAACCTCTTGTCTGTTAAACACTCAATTTGTGTTGGTGTTCTCACGGGTTGTGGCTCATAACTTTATGAAATATACTAAAATGAGTGGTTCAGCTATTCTGACATGAAGTGTATTGCAGCACTTTACGGTGGAACTGAAGTCATGTTAGATTACAGGTTTTAAACACGAGCCTCGTGGTTGTTTAAAGAGCTAACATGTCAACGCATTTCTCTGAGGTTAAGGCCAAGTGCGTCAGAGAGAGAATTTGCAACCGTATTCAACCGTGTCACCAGACTGTCCTCCTTTCACACGGCAGTCTCAATCAGCAAAATAGATAAAAGCCTCACATACTCGTGAGATACAACCACCAAAGAATGCAAATGCAAATTTAGACAGGACACCAAATGGAAAACATGTGAGCTGGGAGAATCTGTTGAAGAAATACTGCACATGTCCTGACAGATGAACCATGATGTAAGCTCGAGAGGCGGCCGAAAACACAGCGGAGCGTGAGGAAAAACACACGCTCGCAACACACGGAACCTGTGGCAAAAACACACTTGAAAAGAACCACTTTCAAACGGAGCGTGACACGTGTGACTGTAACTACGCCGATCCTGCAGGCAAAGCACCTGCCCCTTTTTTTATTTCAAAGCTGCGCAATCGCGACCAAATAATACGAGGAACTCCGTACAGTTCATATCATAATCCTAGCCAGGAGCATTTACTTTGAACTCTTTCTTTCCATCTCAGTCCGGGACCTCGTCCAAGCCTGATGTTTGAAAAATAGACGCAAAGGTCAGAAATAAGGACAAGGTGGTACCGGTCTTCTCTGAAGGCCTGCCTCAGAATGACGACCACACATAATAAACCTCACTGTATATGCTTTCCATATTTTGGATTTGGTAACTGTGAGCCTGAGGACAGCCAGGGCTGCAACTACAAAGGCTTCAGCTGGCTGGGGTGTGTGTGTATGTATGCGTGTGTGCGTGAGAGAGACCAACAGGCGTGCCATGCTGCAGTTAACTGCTCCGACTGCTTATTTATACTTTTAAAGACATTCTCCTATTTTATATCACTCTGCCTGCAAACTATCCTGTTTCAAACACTTTGTAGCATAGAATGCTACTGGAAGACGTTTATGATCATCTAAAAAACAAAAAGAGAGCAATTACCATAACCTTGAACACGACAGTTGGATGCCTGTAAATATACTTTAAATCAAGAAATTGAATGACCTAAATCATGAAACGGAGTCAATTTTGCACAAACATTTAATGGGTGTTTACACATTAGTAACCCATTAATAATTGAGTGTAGCCAGTTTTTAATCATATTTAAAGAGAATTTATGGGAAAATGATTATTAGAAGCCTTAATTTTCCTTAAAACTATTTCTCTGATAAATGTGTTCGACATCATTTTTCCAATGTTGATTTCCCAAAATGCATCTTGATATATTGGTCTATGTTTGAAAAGTTTAGGCTATAAAAAATGATCTAATGATTATAAAAAGGGCCCACTGTTTGTTCAAGGAGTTCGATTATAACGAGTAGCTGCACATAAAATAAAATAAACTTTTTCCATTGTGGCTCATTATGCATGTACGGCGCTGCACGTTTACACATTACACAGTGTGCACTTGTAATCATTTTGTTTGCCTGTTTAATATCTAAAGTCGTTACACAAAACACACACAGACGATTTGGAGGTGCTCAAGTAGTACAAACCTCAAGAAAATCAAAGTTAAAATTACGGTGCAATCCGTCACTTTGTGATGACTAACCGTAACAGAGACCTCGGGACTGTGAGTCATGGGTGTACCACAACGGGAGAAAGGATGACATCATTCTAGAGTCATCACCGTCGTTGGATGGACTCCTATAGAAAAAGCCCTCACTATGCAAGAGGGGCCTACTTTCTGAGAACCACGTGACCTTCTGGCACTCTGCAGGCTGCACCCAACTGGAAAATGCATAATGCATGCAATGTGCTCAGGAAAGACCAAATGTACCCAACAAAGTACCAGGATGTGTGTGTGTGTGTGTGTGTGTGTGTGTGTAGAACAGCCGTTCTCGTGGTGAAGGTGATTGTGTTAGCGGAATGTCTACAAATGTTCCAATTTAATGAGCCAACGTTTGAGCAAACAAGGCAAGCACGGACATGCCAATGGAGAGCGTTCTTCCTCACTACAGACTCCAACAAACAATCAATAAGGACAAAAACAGGCAGACAATAAAAAGTCGAGCGCTGCTTTCAGTGGACGCTGAACCCTGAACTTGATCTGTGGAGCTGCCACATGGACAATAAATCCACTTAGGTGTTGTTTGCAGGACGCAAAAGCGAAGGGAAACGGGAGAGCGGGCAAAAAAAAA